>JAVTVY010044231.1:0-21934 GCA_036873755.1 Hanleya hanleyi | reverse complement strand
CTGGTAAGTATTCCGCTTACCATCCCGTACCAGATGCAGTACTGGAGAGATCATCTTATCCTTCTCTTGAGCCTTGATGATGTCAGCGGATGAGAAAACAGGGAGGGAACTATCTACCACTGGATCGAAAAACTCCTCAGGAATAGACGACTCATCAGCGATGGAAGCGATCAGCATCGGTTCTGTGGTGACAGCAGTACTAACTGCCTGGCAAGTAGCGCTAAGTGTGTCCGGTGTAATAGACTCGGTACATTCCACCACCATCTCCTCAATGTCTGTGGAGATTCTTGAGAGCCCATCCGCGTCTCCGTTCTTCCTACCCGGTCTGTATTTTATACAGAAGGAATAGTCCGCTAGCTCAGCCACCCATCGATGGCGGGTGGCATCTAATCGTGCTGTCGTCAGGATATATGTTAGCGGATTATTGTCTGTGTAGACAATAAATGAGGGGGCATAGTATAAGTAATCCCGGAATCGTTCACAGATTGCCCACTTCAAGGCCAGGAACTCGAGCTTCCCGGAGTGGGTATGATAATTTCTTTCTGATGGGGTTAGCGTCCTAGAGCCAAACCCGATCACTCCTAGCCTACCATCCTTCTGTGGCTGATAAAGGACGGCACCGAGACCGGTTTGTGAAGCATCCACATGTAGGATGAATTTCTCGTTGTAGTTGGGATATGCGATCACCTGGTCTGAGAGGAGATCATCAACTAATGCACCCAGCACTTCGGCATGCTTCTCAGTCCATACAATCCGCTGGGAAGATGGTGCTTGCTGAGATTTGACTTTGCCACGTATGGATTTACCCTTCTTCTTGGGACTGATGTTGGGCTCCTCCTTTTTCAACAAATCGTAGAGTACGCTGGCTCTCCGTGAGAAGTCCTTCAAATATTTGCGGTAGTAGCCAAGGAAACCGAGAATTTTCCGAAGTTCTCCTACAGTTTGCGATTGACGATCTTTTAATTTCCTTACAGGTTCCTTTTCCGCGGGATCCATTTGATACCCTTCCCTCGACACGATATGACCGAGGTACTTTGTTTTGCTACGGAACATTTCACACTTGCGCGGCTTCAGCTTAATTCCTTTCTCTCGTAGCCGACGGAGGACCATTTGGGTATGAGCCAGGTGCTCATCAAAGGTGTCGCTATATACTAAGATGTCATCAAGGTATGGAATGCACACTTTGTCACGGAGGGATTCCAAAACAGAGTCCATGAATCCCTGAAATGCTCCCGGGGCTCCTGTGAGCCCAAACGGAATGCGTTCCCACGAAAATTGACCCCAGGGTGTCACAAAAGACGTGTATGGTCTACACTCCTCCTTAACAAACCCTTGATGGTAAGCACTACCCTGGTCAAGTAGTGTAAACCAGGCTTTACCACCAAGTCCATCCAAGGCGTCCTGTATCCTGGGAATGGGATGGTGGCCTTGGACAGTTTTTGCGTTGAGACGTCGATAGTCTATGCACAATCTGAGTGTGCCATCGCGCTTGCGCACACAGACCATTGGACTGGCATAGGGAGAACTACTCTTTTTAATCCACCCTTTTTCGATCAAGTCCACCAGATAGTCCTTTACCTCTTGGTACAGTGGTCGTGGAATAGATACGTACTTTTGGTGCACAGGCTGATCATCAACTAGTTTGATATCAAGTTCCAAGTCTGGGGCACAACCTATATCATTGTCGTTTCTTGAAAACGCACCCGATTCCTCGTATAACATTTGGATAACTTTTTCTCGTTGATCGGATGTCAAGTTGCTTTGAGTCAAATCTACAGGGGGGTGCCACAGAGAATCAGTAGGTGCTTTTTCAGACGGTAGATTCGATGCGGACTCTGTTAAGGGCGTGGAGTTCTGATTCAGGGGAATGACTGAGCGCGTTTCCTGGAGGGAGCCTAATTGACTTCTACTACGTATCGACAAGTCCCTATCAGTGGTGTTGGTTACCATAACAGATACCGGTACTCGATAACCTCGCTTAACAGTCACTACAGAACTGTGTACTACTAGCCCATCTGGCCAGTTCTGTTCAACATTTGGCTCGAAAAGCACAGTTTTTGCTTCCCCAAATTTGGTACGCACTTGACATTTCACAGTAATGCTATGCCCACTCGGCACCTTGATTCCCTGCCGCCCGGTGGACACAAAGGCGAGTTCATCGTCGTCTTGAACAGACATCAGTTTCACTACTGCAGACAGGGTAGATTCAGACCTGGCTGGTAAACCTGATTGTATAAGGTCGACCTTGGCCTGTGCCGCTTGATCGCCACCAACTGTCTCATTTAGATACTGACCGATCACATTGTAGCCAACTATAGGTCTCTCACAATTAACACTCGTCACAAGGAATGGTACTTGAAATTTTCTGCCGCTACGATCGCCCAGAAGTTTAAAATCCACCGGTGTCCATCCTTCGAATGGTACCGATGCCCCATTAGCTGCTGTGACATTTAAATGTTGTTCACCTAATAGTTCTGAAATTGGTCTTATTTCAAAATGTGGGAGGTTTGTTCTCGCCCACCCTAATGGCAGGAGACAAATCTGTGAGCCTGTGTCCCACAAAACCTCGGTAGTTACATTGTCCAGTGAACACAACATCTTACAATGTGAACCTATTAATCTTATCATTTCCTGTTGTACTAGGGGTACAGAAGGTTTCCCTAAGACTGATTCATTACCTTCAATTCTTTGAATAGTCATGCAAATGTGTTCATGTTGTTCCCTGTGGTTTAATTGACAATCTCGAGAACAGTACTCTACAGCAAAACAACCTTTACACTGAAACTTCACTGTATCCAATGTCACACAGCATCCCGCACATGTTGCCATTTCTTGGGACTTTGACTGTCCGGGGGCAGGCGCTAGTCCCTTTTGGCTGCCCCTCGCCCGTTTCCCTGTTGCTGTTTTCGCTTCAGTTTGCAGCCAGACATGAAGTGTTCAGATGAACAGCAGAAGTAACAATGATCACATCTTTCGGAATCATTATTTCGACGACAATTCTCACACCCGCGTCTGCGACCAGACTTTGGAAAAGGTTCCCTCCGTTTCTCATCCTGTGTCTCCTTCAGGTCTTCTCTCATGGCTGCAACATCTGCTTTGAACTCTCTGCGGAGATTTTCCAATGCCTTAGTCAATGTTAACTCATCACTGGTCTGTGCGTCAAGTTCATAAACTTTACCCTTGTTTGCTGGAGTTTTCGTTTGAACAGTCTGTTTTCGATTTCTCTCAGTCAACGCAGCACTTGAGGCGCTGACACTACCGACAATTTCCTCATCTGTTGGATTCGCATTCAGTATGTCCTTTAAATCCTGACCCAGGGCGGGGTCCCTAAATCCTGTGTATATGGAACGCAGTGTCATCCTCCTGACCAAGAGGGGGTCATATTGGAGGCCAGATCCTTCTTCCCTCGATGTGAAGGTGATCTTCTGCCCCAGACCTAACATTCGCAGTACAAAATCAAGAGTTTGTTCACCTGTACCCTGCTTCCCATCACTTAAGTCCTGGTACAACTCGGTTGCCGTCTTCTCGTTATAGTGGCCCCTAAGAAATTTACGAAGGGTGGGTAAGGTCAGGTGATCATTACCGTCAAGATATTCTCGTAGCTCCTGAGAGGGGTGTATGGCCTTTTTGACTGCTTCAATAATTTCCAAGTCCGTATAGCCCTTACTACTGCCAGCCTCCATTTGGCGTATAATGTTGATGAAACTCACACCATCACTGCCCTTAATGGTTCCGCTGATGCTGAAATCTTTCCGTATTGCCAGTCCAATTGGCACTGTTGGCGATGGCGTCGGCGGGTGTGCGCTTTGATTGGTCCGATCAGGGGCTGGGTTCATATTATTGTCATCTGGTAATGGCTTAATCAGAGCCAACAATTCCACCAACTGAATTTTCCCGTTTTCTTCATCATCCATGACGTGGGCCACAAATTTCTCAATGGCGATTGTTAATCGCGCTTGGGTCGTATCCGTATGTCGTGTCGGGATATGAAGATCTTCTGTCACTTTTTTTAGTTTGTCCAGAGACAGGTGGTATAAATGTCTCTTGATCTCTAGCTGTATCTCTTCGATTTCCCTTTCCTCGGCCATCACTGCTGTACTCTGCCTCAACTCGTTCCAGATGACTTCCACCCACGGTAACGTTTGCCCTCAGTATACTACTGGGCTGACGACAATGGACTGGATCCTGGCTCAAGCTCGCCAAATTGTTACCCGGCAGGAACCGGCACGATGGCCTGAAAATCAGGAAGAAGAGCACGTTAAATCAAAGACGTAGCAGTCTCTTTATTTCTCAGAACTGGAAGTGCCTTAAAATAAAATATACAATATGCTAACAGTAGCAGATAATTACTTGGGACTTGAACACAATGGAATATCAGTTTACTTCATCTCAATATCATCACAGACTGTACCTGAACTGTGTTAGAGACTAACCGAGTTTGAAACTCTGACAGACTGTTTACATGAGTATCGCTTATGTATGAATACATTATACAAATTGATTCCAGCACTATAGTTGTAAATTGAGTATTTGATTTTCAATATGTCACATGTATTAAATGCTCAAACATGTATAATGAAATGAATCAACAAGCAAACCAACATCATAATGAAATACTGACAAGCAATGAACATAGTGTGATTGATACCATTTGATGTAATCAATTACATGTATCATAAAATGCAAAATGTAATGAAATCAAAGTCTGAGTTGAATGAGTATCTCAATGCAACCTTATTTGTGATACATGTACATGTAAAGTGATTCAATGATTTAGTCATAATAAAATAACATTATTTTATCTCATGTTTTCTGTTCTGTATCTATTGAATATATTTCCACTTTATCAAGGTCTATCGAATATAAACCATCCACAATCAATTAATTATTTCCCTTCAATGAAATAATAATAAGAGAATGTGCTTTGAAGTAACCTTTCTACATGTATATCAGCTGGCCAGTTATGAATTTGCCAGTAGGAGTTGCTTCCCTTGAATTGACAACAATGCAGCCTGACTTGTGGACAAATTAGGCTGGCGCCAAATAACGACACCAGAACGACTAAACCTAATGATTTTTCATCTGCTCTATCTTATAATTAATTTAGCTAATTAACAATCTGAGAATTTCATGATCAAAGCTCAAATAAATCCTGTTCAACTCATCGTAAATCAGATCACATACCGGTACATACAATCAAAATGGTTACCACGTGGATCCGCGGTGTCAGATTGACCTAGTTCTTAAAATCAGTGTTTACAATATCTCTACGGGTCGACATTACATATTATGCATGGAACAATTGAACTGATATATTTAACGATCTAACTGACCAGTTTTCATAGACAAGGGATCATCAAACCTACCTGAAAATCAGGAAGAAGAGCACGTTAAATCAAAGACGTAGCAGTCTCTTTATTTCTCAGAACTGGAAGTGCGGCGCCTAAACTAACCAATCAGAGATGTCGTTACAAACACACCCTCGATTAAAGCTTAGTTATTCCAGTTATCGCCCCCTTGACCACAACCATTCCTTTGACTAGCTCAATGAACTTTTTAATGGGCGGTGCCTGAGAACTATTACAATTACTCTTCAGTCTAATCTTACAGGCCTCACACAGACAAAGGAGTTTTCCCCATGTAAACATCACATATCCTTTATTCATTCGAGTTTCACACTAAAGACTACCCACCCCATTATCGACATCAACTGACGGAGCCAGTTCCGAATCTCTATCCTCCATGGATGACCAAATTGCGTCATTCCATGCATGTCATGAATAAGGTCTTGCAAACAAAGCGTTCACAACGAAACGAAACTCGATGGTGTGCTGATTCGCATAGCTTTTCTTTAATCTGCTATTTAGAGGTAAAATTAATGACGGTACAAACGATTCAACGTTGTTTTTGTTTTCGGGCGAGTATAAGCCATCATTGATATTTCAGTGTCCAATCTGATCAGCTCGACCATATCGCTGTAATCCCCGGCCCCTACCCCAACCCGCATTTCGAACGCCAACTGTTTAGTTAGGAAATGGGTACATGTAAAACAAAAGATCCAACTGGGACCTTTTATTTTTGGAAAAAGTTATCATGTTGACGGTTACATTTGTGTATAGCTAGGTCACAGATCAACGTCAGAACGAGGCTGGATCGAAACTGGCGAAGGTGAGTCGAAACTGATACTGGTCATTGAGAAATGTAATTATACTCTCCACGTTTAAGTACATCGTCAGCTAAATTACTTTGTTAACCCTATCTGGCCTGGGCTTTTTGGGACCTGTCCAGACCTGGGGGGCCGAAATGACCCCCCCCCCCCTAATTATTTTTCTTACCCCTTAAGCTATGGGGTTGAATCTTTCCACACTATACCCTTTGGTCAAGCTCTACCAGAAAATGTGGGGAAAATTCAATATGGCCACTTTGATGATGTCACATTGACGTCATCTTCAGAAACGGCATTTTTTTCGATCCGATTTTTCGAATTTTTTATTTATGCAATTTCTCCGCATACAGTGCATGCTAAATTAATAAATATTAATTTGATGTGAAATAAAATAGCATTTGCCCACTTTTCGTCGCGGAAAAGCAAAACAGATTGAAGAAAAATGACAAAAACATCACTTTTCTGGTACCCCATGTGGCCGCCATCTCGAATATAGCGATGATCCTCTCCTCGGAAGGTTATGCAAATACGCTCAAAATGACCCCAATATGATAAAATATAAAGTCCTGCAGTGTCAGCTCTCATTTTTTGTCGTTCCGGAGATAGCGAAGAAAGTTTGGTAGTCCGTAGTCCGGAACTTTTTGTCCCCCCCCCCCCCCCCCCTCCAAATGGCCTGGTAGGGTTAAGAAATTCTATAGATAAATGCACTGCGATCCTGATAATGATCTTTCCAATCAAACAGAAAAATCCTTTTGAAAAAGATGGATCGGAACTGACACCTCGTCCATACCGCAGCTGATATATTAGATTAGTAAGAAAAGGCTAAAATCACCCATATTTGTGGGGCGCCTTTGGGTGGGATGCTTGGCGCATGCCTGTCTGAGACATGCGCAGGGATCTCTATCGTTTGTTTGCAGCGCCCACTTGGTGGCAAAAACCCGCACTAGAGGGAGACAACTCCTGGCTGTTAATTCCGGTTCCGGTCACTTGACGAGGTTCCAGTTCCGATCCATCTGTTTCAAAAGGGAACGGGTTGATTGGCAAAATCATTATCAGGATCGCAGTGCATTTGTCTGTAGAATTTCTTAACAAAGTAATTTAGCTGACGATGTACTTAAACGTGGCGAATATAGTTACATTTCTCAATGAGCGGTATCAGTTTCGAACCACTGTTGCCATTTCCGATCCTGTCTCTATTTAACGTTGATCTTTGACCAAGGTATATACAAATGTAATCGTCAACATGATAACTTTTTTTGCCAAAAATAGGGTCCCAGCTGGATATTTCGTTTTACATTGTACATATCACTATCTCCTAAGTGAACAGTTGGCGTTCAAAATGCGGGTTGGGGTAGGGGGCGGGGATGACAGCGATATGGTCGAGCTGATCATATTGGCAAGACAGATTGAACACTGAAATATCAATGATGGCTTATACTCATCCGAAAACAAAAACAACCTTGAATCGTTTGCGCCATCATTAATTTTACCTCCAAATAGCAGATTAAAGAAAAGCTATGCGAATCAGCTCTCAATCGAGTTACGAAGTTTCGTTGTGAACGCCTTGTTTGCAAGACCTTATTCATGACATGGTATGACCCAATTTGGCCACCCTTGGAGGAGAGTGGTTCGGGACTGGCTCCGTCAGTTGATGTCGACAGTGGGGTGGGTAGTCTTTGGTGTGAAACCCGAATGAATAAATAAAGGATATGTGATGTTTATGGGAAAAACTCCTTTGTCTGCATGTGACTGCTGTTTTGAATCAATAACCTGCAACTTCATATTTTTCTTGAAGAATATATACAGAACTATCAGCCTGGAAAAAAAGTGTGATGGTCAGCTGATTGTAAAAATGAACTTATGGTTCATCAAAATATTCTCCCTGGCCTTATTTGGTGTTTGAGGCATTTATAGAGAACATTTTCTCTTGTCACAAAAATATGACACGTTAATCAAACTTGGTACTTTCAAATGATCAATCTTCTTAATATCTTGTGCGACAATATGATTTTGGTTTGAGGCCTACATATTTTTCACAAAAATGAAATTTATAGTTCATCAAAATGTACTCCTAATTATACGGAGGATTTTCTCTTGTAACAAAAATACGACCACATTTTGATGAACTATAAATTTCATTTTTATGCAACTGACTATCATAATCTTTCCCAGGTTGATCAACACTTTGATCGGAAGCGCTAGCAGACGAACACCGTTTCCGTGTTTTTTTTTTGCTTCATGACTACAGGTCGTGGTGTTTGTACGCAGATCGATGTATTCGTGTGTATGGGGTGGCTCTGCAAAGATTTCTCCTAACAAAACCAATGAATGCATAATATAATAGACCTAACCATGATTTGAAGGCAGATCAACTTGTTCGACTGCATCAAATGTTTTAAGATTTCGCGTTATCTTGGTTGTGACAAGAAGGGATGTTTCGGGAAGTTGGTCGGAACTGACACTAGATCGGAACTGGCGACGTGACTGTATTTAAACATTTGCACCACTCATTCAGGTAGATACTTCATGTAGGAAGCCATTGTCTGAGTCTTTGTGCAGCTGAAAAGGCTGAAGTCTAGACATATTGTTGTTCCCAGACTTGGCTATTGTATTCATTGTCTCGTGATTCTTACATGGAGTATGAACCCTCATTCATTTCCATAATAAAGAAAACCTGGATCGTTAATTCGACTGAAGCGACAAATTTCTCCTTCCCTTCAAAATCTCGCTAGAAATTAATTGGAGATTATTGCTTTGGTCGACGAAAAGCCTTATTTTAATATATTTGGGAAACAACGTTACATTTAATGTCAAAATGCTCTGAATGCTCACACTGTGTAAATTCCTGTATCGCAACGGCTCGTCTTCAAAACAGTGGACGTTTTTTTTACCATACTACACTGTAAAAAGAATGTTTTTCGAAACACTAAAAGTGGTTGCAACTGGGCTGCAACGGATAGTGGTTTTTTGAAAACGTTGCAACCAGGTTTTCGAGAACCAGAATCGCAGTTTTTGCAGAACCAAGAAGCAGTGATTCCATACCTCAGATCACAGGTTTTCCAAACCCCACTTCCCGTTGCAACCAGGTTTTCGAAAACCAGACTTGCAGTTTTTCCAGAACCAGTGATTCCATTCCCCAGGTCACAGGTTTTCCAAACCCCACTTCCCGTTGCAACCAGGTTTTCGAAAACCAGACTTGCAGTTTTTCCAGAACCAGTGATTCCATTCCCCAGGTCACAGGTTTTCCAAACCCCACTTCCCGTTGCAGCCCAGTTGTAATCATGTAGTTCAAAATGTCATACTGATACTATATGAATAGCACATATGACACATGTACCTGTAGTCAGAAAATCACTTTCTGGTTATTATGCCAAACATTGAACAGGGTAATGTAATCCTTACTTAGTGTAGGTAATGCTTTTATTGAAAACTTCAAATAAGTCCTCCATTAAATAATCCACTGAAGACACGTATCTCAATGATCTTCGGATGATAGTGGAGATTCTCTAAAACATTGTGCATCGGGTACTTTTGCACAACGTCCACATCCTACAGGGCAGATAGGGCCCCGACATCCCTTTTAGGTGCACTTTGAATATAATGCCACAGATTTATGTCCCTTATCTCGAAATGCCGTAAGTGGTATTTTGAAAAACCGGACTTCCCAGAGACTTGATTGGGAATTTCAAGAAAATAACTACGGTAAATTAAACAATTAATTACCGGTATCACTTCGTTGAAGATTATCCGGTTGTGCTAATTTCTTGCGATAGTTTGAGCATTACAGTATCAGTATATCATTTTTGATAGATCAAACTTGGGAATGGGTGAATAAACGCCCAAATCCGCGTTATGGGGTTTCAAAACCAGTGTTTGAAACCTTTGTATCGGTGTTTTGTCAAATATAGTGTTTCGAACAACACGACGCGTTTTCAAACACACATTGCGGGGTTTTAAAAACACTGGTATCGGTACGTCCGTATCCCCCTTCGAGAGCAGAAAATGGGATTTTGAAAACCTTGCTTTTTGGAGTTAGAAAGGCGGAAATTGTGAACATTTTCTCAGCCTAAGATCTTCCCTGAACATGTGCCAGATTGCGTAAAATGGAAGCTAAATTTTCAAAATTTCCTTCTCGATCCCATCCCCGATTTGGCATGTTGAATTGCTTCCACCGCGCCTGTGGTGCTCTTTGGTCTCAATTTTCCTTATATGATGTTCAATGCTGTTAATGTTTGCATGGTACACTCGATGATATTCAATGCGTACCTAATCAAAAAGAATTGTTTTCTGAAAATAATCACAACCAGATTGACTGCAAATAACGTCAACCTTTTCAATCTTTTCACTCACCCTTAAATATTACATCACCCCGCCGGGTTTTTTTTCAAGTTTGCTGGATACTGCAGTCTGGTGTGGAGGCTAAGCGTATCCGTGAGCATAGAGTATCCAGTTTGTATCTTTTAACCCATGTAGAGGACACTCCTCGCCATTCGTGCAAATATGGGGGGGAGGCAGTGACTGTTCGCCTACAGTAAAGATAGGAAATGGGACACTGGTCACCAAGACACTCTACTGCAGCACACCGGTATACGTCAGTTTCTTGAAAAACTGAATTTCATTTGGTGGTGTTTCGACACACTCGGATTAGTTTGCGGGAAAGCGAGAAGTTGTTTTTTGAAACATGTCGGTCTTCAAACCCAATCATAGTGTTTCAAAATTCCAGAAGGAGTGGCTTGTAAACCGTCAAGTTGTCGGAAAACCAAACATCGGTGTTTCGAAACACACAAGTTTTAAAACCAGGCTGCAGTGTTTTGAAATAACGAAACCTGGTTTTCTCAAACCATGAAGTCGTGTTTCAAAACACATTCTTTTTACAGTGTACATTCATATAGACAGCTAACACTAATGTCCTGTCCACATCTGGATCTAATTCAATATAGTTTGACCATTCTTCCGACGAAACTGTTCAGATGAACATAGCATGTCAAGAATGGTTCGAGAGAATATAGAGTACTATCAGGTTTCGGGTTTTCGTTTCAAAAAAAGGAGATAACGTAGACTGTATTTCATATTTATAGAATAAACGTATATGTTCCTATTGTACAGGTAACTTCGCATCTTCGCGCTTCGCATCTTCGCATCGTACCTTCGCGCATCGCATCGTAACTTCGCATATTCGCCTTTTGGATTTCATGTTCTAATGCCAAACCCAACCCATGATGGCCCTTCTCGGCCATCACGGCCATCATGAGCTATGATAGCACTCCATTTCCAGCTAACCAACTGCTACAGACTGTCCGGAGTGGGGAGCGAACACACGACCCTCGTGCCGACAGCCGACCTCTCTAACCCACTCGGCCGCCGAATCACTCCACAAGAGACTGTGTTTAAAGTCTATTAATTCTTCGCATACGCTTCGCACATGCGCTTGTTTTACCCAGAAGAACTATGACGTCATCTGGTTTGTGTGTGATAGTTCCTGCTCTTCCCCCCTGCATACCGCTCTTCAGTGTCCGAGGGAGAAATGGGTATGCGGATGACATCCTCTCCCAGGGTGCTTTGCGCTACGCTGCATTTACCCCTGTAGGGGTCTCGCCATCTTTTGCAGGATTCCTGCAGAAACCAAGAACTGTTCTGTCTTACTGTTTTACTGATCGCAAAACGTATATTTATCTTGGAATATACTTAACGGATATTCAGTGTGTTACGAAACGACAGTGTCACAGTTTGAAGGCAGCTTTTTGACACATAACCTCAGAACTATATATGTTGCGGAAATATATATCGGTGAATAGCGGCTGATATTAATTCGCCCAGTTAGACGGTCGTCATGTTCGTTTACTGTGGCAACAGATGACCTTGGGTCAACTCCGGTAAAGTCCGTAAGACCCTTACAGCGCTACATGGAGAGGCGCGAAGCAGAACGTAATGGATGCCTGGTAGAGCTTGTGCGGATGAGTCAAGCGAGACGGTAGCCACTTTTTTCCGTCCGTCAGGAGTAGGTTTCATGAAAATGAATATGCATTACTCGTGACGTCATATCAGCCTCGTTTTTATATACCGGCCTGTCACATTCTCATCTCGCGAGACGCCCTACTGCGAGAAAGAGTCTCACGCGTAAATGGGAGCCATCCCCCCAAAATTTGGGGGGTGAGTAGGCGGCGTATGATTTTCACGTCTGTATCCGGCTTGTCATTGACCTGCTGACTCCGCCGAGTTAGAAGCGAATTGCTAAACATAACGTGGGCTATATAATTGGGAAATGATTCTTTCCGTTTCGGAGCATATCAATCGCGAACAAATTATTGTCGGTATGTACACTTGGCCGTGAAAGCGAGTTATCTAATACAGGAAGTAGTTCGCACAGTTCCGATCGGGTAGACACGGCTCTCTTTGAGAATGAGTCCCGGTCGCGCGAGTGATGTCATGCTGCCTCGCTTTGAGATTGGAGATTCAAAAATGTCACCAGTTTACATGAGAGTCGCTTTGGTCTCCCGCGGGTAGACACGGCTCTTTTTGAGAATGCGGCCTGTCACTGGCCGCGCATAACGATCAGCAATTTGACACTTTAGTGGGAGGACCCCTTGATTTATGGAGAAAAGAAATCCGAATATTATGATTGTGGAATAGACTTCATTTTATACGTATATATATGTTGTTCATTTATTCCCTTGTTTTGTACTCGGCTCATAATGAGTGTATTAGTACAATACAATTCATTCGAAATTCATTTTATACGGACCTATGTACTGCAACACCCCTTATTATGAACAGAATCTGATGTTAAAAATATTCAGTATCGATTTCGTACGTAGTATACGGTATACAAATATATCTATAACCTTTCTGTTTTTGTGTATTTGTCTTGGAAGGGGGAAGTATATGAGTGCAGGTCACAAGACCAATTTTCTCGACAACATATCTTGAGCATGGAAATACACATTTCCAAAGAAATAAAAACATCCTTCATAAAATACATTTATCAATTTAAATTATAAATGGGACACCGAACTGATTTTCTTTTCTTTTTCTTCTTTTTTTTTCTTTTTTTTTCACAATGATACGTTTCTTATTAAATGTATATATGTTTTTAAAGGTCAACTTTTCTTCCAATTTGCAGAATTTAGAATGGAGTAAATAAAAAAACTAAAAAGTCCATACAACCGTGTCATTGGTATGTCACTGAAAAATGTGATGTGAAATTCCTGGGCAATTATTGCTCATATTGAATGCAAGACAAAGTGTGTGGTGGAGGGGGATGGGGCTTTCATTGTTGTCTTGGACCGAGCATAGCCCACACTTTGTGCCAGTCATGTCAACCTTTTGCGTTTTGTTTTTTTTTGGTTTGAAAGGAATATCGTTGAAGAATATCCATCATCGAAACAATAACTTGCACTTAGACGGGAATATCTTCACACTCAATCTTCACTGTAACAAACTGTCACGACTCCGCTCGCTGTACCACTCGTATATCTTGGACAGTTCATCGGTGAAGCCTAAATTGAGGCAGCTTAGGCCTATAGAGAAAATAATATAGACTCCTTTTGACGCATGATCAAGCTCATCACCGACTCTTCTACCTTGTCAGATATATAGCTAGCTAGACAGATAGATTTAATAGATAGATACTTTAGTGCGATAAAATGTGACCCAGAAGGGTTGTACACAAAAACAAAAAAAAGGCCTTAAAGCTTCAAATTTTTTTACCCCATCGTCTTTCAGGCCGTCTGCATATGATAACTTTTCTGACCTTATCATTCAGCAAAATATACCGTACTGCATGCCCGAGGTATGAGGCGCCGTTTGTGACAATATTGTCAACGACAAATATATAGAGTTAAAACCAAAATATAAAGTCGCCGTTTGTGAAAATATTGTCAAACACAAATATATAGTTAAAACCTTTGTAAATATATATAAAACGAAATAAATAGGGCCTATATATAAAGTTTTTTTTTTTTTATTTTTATAAATATTTTTTTAACATAAATAACGATAGGAAGTTAAGACGTTAAATTTAACGTAAATATAAAGTACACGAACAAACTTAAATAAAGTGTACATGTAAACCGGATATGCCCAAAGGAAGCTGCGCAATCGATGTGCGCGCGAGTAATACTGGTTAATCAAAACTGCAACTGAGTTCGGAAGCGAAACTATGACAGCGGTGAAAACCACTCGCATGTCACAGATGTGGCGAATCAAACAATAAGATCACGTACCTGAACATATTTCAGCTCACTGCCATAATGATTTAGTAAAGGCCTATTCCAATTTTCAACAATTACTGTTATCATTTACAATCGTACTTCAGAGTTATCACATCAATTAGATATAAATACATCTACTTATAAATCACCATAAGATATCCTAGCCTGCAGCCAATATCACGACCTGTCCCTTAGATGTTCAATCTACGATTCCGCCGGCCAAGTCGCTGGTTGCTATTTGCCGCATAAAAACATCAACAGAAGTTGAAATAAAACATGCGCAATAACGATGCATTAATTATGCGCAACACAAATATTAGGCAATTTGAAATCATACTGAATATGAGCATATTTCATTGATCAGAATATGATCATTCATAGCCTAGTTATAGGATTTGGAATTATATTGTCGTTTTGTATATTTTATCGTTTTTCGATAATTTCCAAACAAGACAAAAATTTGCAGGGAACTTGGTATAAGTACAGCGAATGTGGAAACTAATGGGTCATGAGGAACCGGTTGCACTATGCTGGTATCATCAAACGTACCGCTCTCAAATTATGAAAGAACCATGGCGTATACTGTGGGAACCACCAGTGTGGATTGTACTGTTGCGTTCACCGTTCCTCGTTTTCATTATCGAGATCATTTATTATAGCATGATACGCTTACTTGATCTCAAACTTTTTAGGTTTTAAGTTAGTATAACGTAAGTAGAATAAAATAAACTGTTGATATTCGTAAGCGCTAGGTACTGGGTTCAATCCCTGGCCGGGTCATACCAAAGACTTGAAAAATGGAACTTGTTGCTTCCTCGCTTACGCTCAGTATTAAGAGGATAGAACAAGGACGGTGTCAGTATAATGTGACTGAGTGGGGTGTCATGTTTGCCTACGGAATGATATTTCGGTGGGACAGCAGTATAAAATGGCAGCATTAGATCTGCTCGGTTACAAGTAGTTAACCACACCCCTCCCACTCACCTCCCTTCCCTTCCCCGTCGTGATATAGCTGAAAAAATGTTGAAAGTGACGTTAAACCCTATTCACTCACTCGTCAGCGTATATAATAGGGTTAATACCGATGCCCGTCAAGAACCCCACGCGTATTGAAGATCAATTAGCGATTAGCACGCAGGGGTAAAACGGCTTCGACTGATTCCTTAGTTACTAGTAACAGCTTCGAGGCAGCGCAAAAGTGAAAAAAGGCCAATCTAGTATTCTTCATGAGCCATTAGTTTCCACATTCGCTGTACTTATACCAAGTACAAATTTTCGTCTTGTTTGGAAATGCGGAAATTATCGAAAAACGATAAAATATACAAAAACGACAATATAATTACAAATCCTATAACTAAGCTATGAATGGTCATATTCTGATCAATGAAATATGCTCATATTCAGTATGATTTCAAATTGCCTAATATTTGTGCTGCGCATAATTAATACATCGTTATTGCGCATGTTTTATTTCAACTTCTGTTGATGTTTTTATGCGGCAAATAGCAACCAGCGACTTGGCCAGCGGAATCGTGGATTGAACATCAAAGGGACAGGCTATGATATTGGCTGCAGGCTAGGATATCTTATGTTGATTTATAAGTAGATGTACTTATATCTAATTGATGTGATAACTCTGAAGTACGATTGTAAATGACAACAGTAATTGTTGAAAACTGGAATAGGCCTCTACTAAATTATAATGGCAGTGAGCTGAAATATGTTCAGGTACGTGATCTTATTGTTTGATTCGCCACATCTGTGACATGCGAGTGGTTTTCACCGCTGTCATAGTTTCGCTTCAGAACCCAGTTGCAGTTTTGATTAACCAGTATCACTCGCGCGCACATCGATTGCGCAGCTTCCTTTGGGCATATCCGGTTTACATGTACACTTTATTTAAGTTTGTTCGTGTACTTTATATTTACGTTAAATTTAACGTCTTAACTTCCTATCGTTATTTATGTTAAAAAAATATTTATAAAAATAAAAAAAAAAAACTTTATATATAGGCCCTATTTATTTCGTTTTATATATATTTACAAAGGTTTTAACTATATATTTGTGTTTGACAATATTTTCACAAACGGCGACTTTATATTTTGGTTTTAACTCTATATATTTGTCGTTGACAATATTGTCACAAACGGCGCCTCATACCGAGTAGTAATGCCATATAATTATATGTCTATTAGGATATTTAATGCAATATAATTATTCGTTTATCAGGACTTGAATTATCGCAGGTTGAAGTTGGGGAGGGTGGTGGTGTTCCCCCTGGATCGCCGTTAACTGGCCAGAACTGCTTTTATGATACCATATACCCTCTAATCCCTACTTCCCCCTTTCTTCACAGTCACGGTGGGCCAATTGTCCTGTACACATTAGCCCATGGTCCTGTACACATTAACCCATCAACAGGTAAAACTGTACAAATAAAGGTTCTGTTCTATTCTATTCATTGATGGATACCGGAAGTGACACCCTGTTCTCTCCAAATAATGATGATAACAAACAGCAAGATAAGTAGTTCATAATTTTGTTGGTGAGGGAACTGGTCATCAATAAATATTGACTGACAATTAGATCTCTATACCATTTATTGGCCATAGGCAATGGTGGTTGTGGAATAATGTTATGTAGCTCCCCATATTCATTCGTAATGCTGTCATCGCATTTATTTGGCAAAAAGTATCACCAGACTGCTACTGTTGCATCCCCCACGACTTGTACTTATGAAGATCACTCGATCACCGTTCTGTCAAATCTCGATTGAAAACTGTATTGTCGCCGTTTTTGTTGTAAGGTAACTATTGAAGACGTTTATTCGCCCGAGTATCGTGTAATCTGTTAAAGGCGAAGCCGGAATAAATCCCACTTTTCAACTAGTCAAATTCTGCACAATAAACTTGACGACTAAGTAGTTTTTAGTGTAACTTATAACCCATACGTGTCATATGGATTATTTGGGGATATACTTACCAACTGAAGTCGTGAATATGCGTGTGATGATGTCCCCATTCAGAGAAATACTTATTAATGAACCTTTTTATAAAACTTATTCAATGCAAAGTGAAATCTGTGAGTTCAATGGAATTCTAACGGTCAACTTTCTTGTTATCTTGCTATCTTGGTTGACCAGCCACCTTGGACTTGTATTCCTTATATGCACGCTTTAGGAATGGTACTCTCCTATACGATAAAGCCTTGGGCTTGCTCTAATTTTAACACACCCGGCAAACATACATTCCCAAGTTCACAATAAGATATGCATACTAGTCAAATGGGATTTTGTGGAAATATCTGATTCTAGCATATTAAATATTGCATATATAACAGACTGTTACTTATTCAGTACTAAAACGGGTGACATTTCCCTTCCTGGATTTACCGCATACTCATTTCTCCCTCGGACAATGAAGAGCGGTATGCAGGGGAGAAGGGCAGGAACTATCAAACACAAACCAGATGACGTCATATTTCTTCTGGGTAAAACAAGCGCATGTGCGAAGCGTATGCGAAGAATTAATAGACTTTAAACACAGTCTCTTGTGGATGATTCGGTGACCGAGTGGGTTAGAGAGGTCGGCTGTCGGCATTAGGGTCGTGTGTTTCCCCCCCACTCAGGATAGTCTGTAATAGTAGTTAGTTAGCTGGAAATGATAGCATTGAGACAGGTATGAAAACAGTGACAGAGAACAACTCTACTAAATCAGCAGATTAGGAGTATAGCTGGTACTTGGGAGACATAATTCTACTATAGGTAAGTGATTTATCGATAAATAAATCAACTTTGCACGGATTTGTCACCACTCAGTACATGCCAAAACGGATAAAACCAAAAGTTCGTGTAGGAAACTGGGGTCACACTGACCCCACAGCGATTCAGTCATTTCATGATTTCAGCGAGTCGACTTTCAAGCATGAAATAATTGAATTTGCACTCGTGTTGAAGGTATAGGACTGGATATGCTTTTTATACATCAAACTCGAAGTTGCACAATCGAATTATGTCAGCAAAATAAATTGATGTTTTGCCAATTCCCAGAATCAATATAGACAATAATTTTATTGCCATATTTATTTTACATGCAGGTTTTAGGTTTAAAGATATTTAAACTCTTCAATGAAGATAGAATATGTTTACTTGGAAAACAAGTGGTCTTTCAATCAAGGTTGGTAAATGTACACTGTGTGCTGACCTGTATCCGCTATGCCATGGGCCCAATATATGCACACATTTGATGAAGCCACTTTTAACATGGTTTCCGACATCTATGGAAATATAGTTTATCAATAGTCGTATATGCTCTCCATGCAATCTGAATTCTCAACTATGTGACCCAGTCGTAAGAAGTGGGCTCCCATTTGCAAATTTTCCGGTAATGAGTGAGTCAATCAGTGGGTCCATCCGGTCCTGTGAAGTTAGTCACACCATGTTCCATTGGCAAATATACCACCTTGGTAAGATACGGCAAAATCATCAACGATGAGGGCCCACAGGTTGGGTTGTTGCATGATATGAGCCATACGGCCCGTTGGAATTGATTGAATATGCTGAAATTCTTTCAAATATTGATCCGCTTTGTATTCCTTCCATGTAGATCCATGTCTGGTGAATTTAGCCGTTGCACCATCGTTTCGTATACCTGTCCATTCGGTTCTGCCGGAATGCCAACTGCCATCCCCGAAAGACATGCCGTCATAATACACATGGTCTTTGTCGATAACGAGAGGTTTATACCCAGATTGTTGTATAACTTCCGCTTCGCTCCCACGTAGAATAGTCTGGATGTGATCAAATGTTTTCTGATAATTACCATTGCCAAATTGGCTCCACGTGTCGTTCACTCGACTGAACCCAACAGTATCGCCGTTGGTACGTTCTCCGTGCCAGCAAGACGTAATATCGGCGCCAACTAATGATGCGCCAACTAATAATGCGCCAACTAAGAAATACATGTCTAAAGGAATTTGTTTTCCACTTCGCAATGTCGTCTCTGAGATATGAACGTAACCGCAGCCTCAGCTCTGTGGTGTTCTCGTATCGTTCAGACGGCCTTTAAATACGATGGAGTGTCCAATCAAACCAACCAACCAACCAACTGTAGGCTGATAGGTCGAAGCGACACAGAGAAGGATAAATCACGGTTAAAGGCCAGACTCATTTATATTACATTTACGTTGGCGTTCTCGATTACTGAGAAATGTACGGTAGCTCGTAAGAGACATACATTTTATTTTACCAGTTTATTTATTTTTACCTCAGTTAAAACTTTTTAACTCGAGTTGAAATAATTTCTACCTCAGTTGAAACTTTTAACTCCGGTTGAAATAATTTCTACCTCAGTTGAAACGTTCTAACTCGAGTTAAAACACTTTCTACCTCAGTCGAAACGTTCTAACTCGAGTTAAAACAATTTCTACCTCAGTCGAAACGTTCTAACTCGAGTTGCAATAATTTGAAACGTTTCAACCGAGGTACCGATCACATTTGATACAGAATTACTGCATTGCCCATTTCCACTACAGCGCATCAGGTTACATCTCAAATCGTTTGTGAACGATGGAGCATTTATAAAATCGTTTTGAGATCTTATAGGGAAAATGGGACTTGTAGTAGTGTTGTTCAACATGGGACTGATATAATATACTTTTGACATGTAACTTGAATCACGAATTTGAATGTAGCGAATTGTGAAGGAGAGATGTCTATAAAACTGTTTTGAGATGTCACTGTTACTTCGGTTAATGTTAGTTTTTCCAGCTCATGCATGTTCGTATATGGTATAAATACCGCCGGTGGATCTCACTCCGCCGTATGTTGTATCAGCACTTCCACACAGGTCATATTCATGCGTCTTAAAAGCATCGAAATTCTTCCTTTTCACATATAAATATCATCTTGCCATCAAAAGGCAACCTCGTTTTACATAACGATCGTAGGTATATTCTTGATTGATTAGATAAAATGCATATTTGATGTAGTTTTTCTAAGAAAGGTTTCTATATTCGGCTTCTAATGGATGTAATTGTCTATTTAGAATTATCCCGTTCTCAAAAGCACGTGAGCTAGTTAAATAAACGTACCATCTAACGACTGAGACAATGTGATATTGTTGAAAGGGTATGGTTTGACATATCAACGTTAAAAACAACAAGTTATCCTACCATTTTTCACGCTCTTCCCTCCGGCGGAAGTTCACCCTCCGGCGGAAGTTGGAGCAGCCGTTTGGTATGCAGGGTGTGTTCTGGTTCTGGACGTTCTTATTACGGTGGCCCGTAGGGGACATTCATGTTTTTTACCTTTTAGGTGTTTTTCTCTGACTTTTTCGTGTTTTCCTTCGACTTTTCCGTGTTTTCTTTCGACTTTTTTGTGTTTTCTTCGACTTTTCAGAGTTCTTGTTCGAATTTTCTGCGTTTTCTTTCGAAAACATCGCAAAATGAAAAAAATTGTGAAATACTTTCCACCGCGGTGAAATACTTTCCACCGCGGTGGAAAATACTTTCCACCGCGGTGGAAAATACTTTCCACCGCGGTGGGAAATATTTATCACCGCGGTGAAAAGTACTTTCCACCGCGGTGGGAAATACTTTCCACCGCGGTGAGAAATACTTTCCACCGCGGTGAGAAATACTTTCCACCGCGGTGTGAAATACTTTCCACCGCGGTGAAAAATACTTTCCACCGCGGTGGGAAATACTTTCCACCGCGGTGAGAAATACTTTCCACCGCGGTGGGAAATACTTTCCACCGCGGTGAGAAACCGCGGTGAGAAGTACTTTTCACCGCGGTGAGAAGTACTTTTCACCGCGGTGGGAATAATTTCCACCGCGGTGGGAAATATATTCGTGTTTTCTGACTTTCCTGTGTTTTCTCTCAACATTTCGCGAAATTTGGCAATCTTCATCCGAGGGAGAAATTGAGGGAAAAGATCTCACCGCGGTGTAAAAGTTTCCACCGCGGTGTAAAAGTTTCCACCGCGGTGTAAAAGTTTCCACCGCGGTGTAAAAGTTTCAACCGCGGTGTAAAAGTTTTAACCGCGGTGAAAAAGTTTCCACCGCGGTGTAAAAGTTTTAACCGCGGTGTAAAAGTTTCCACCGCGGTGTAAAAGTTTTAACCGCGGTGGAAAAGTTTTAATCGCGGTGTAAAAGTTTCAACCGCGGTGTAAAAGTTTTAACCGCGGTGAAAAAGTTTCCACCGCGGTGTAAAAGTTTCAACCGCGGTGTAAAAGTTTTAACCGCGGTGTAAAAGTTTCCACCGCGGTGTAAAAGTTTTAACCGCCGTGGAAAAGTTTTAACCGCGGTGTAAAAGTTTTAACCGCGGTGGAAAAGTTTTAACCGCGGTGAAAAAGTTTCCACCGCGGTGTAAAAGTTTCCACCGCGGTGTAAAAGTTTCCACCGCGGTGTAAAAGTTTTAACCGCGGTGTAAAAATTTTAACCGCGGTGTAAAAGTTTTAACCGCGGTGTAAAAGTTTTAACCACGGTGTAAAAGTTTTAACCGCGGTGTAAAAGTTTTAACCGCGGTGTAAAAGTTTTAACCGCGGTGAAAAAGTTT
>JAVTVY010044230.1:0-20127 GCA_036873755.1 Hanleya hanleyi | reverse complement strand
TGCTCAGAAACAGTTTTTGTGTCCTTAATTTTTTACCAATGATAGGTTTTACTTGTAATCAATATAGAAGTTGTATGGGGGTGATAGCTTTCTGCTGATAATAATGTTATGTGCCTCTTGTTCTTAACAAAAGAGCTAGACGGCTTGTCCCACTGTACCCCAATCTCCCCATCCCCCACTATTTCTGCAGTATCCCATGTTCTATACACATTAATGGTGTCGTCTAACCTGTCGACTGAGCTAAAGAGATGTATTTCCACTAGTTACAATCTAGAACAGGCGTAAGGTTAATATGGAAAGCCACCAGTGTCAGAACTTCCTATTTTCTACACGTGGTAATTCTGTTTTCCACACGTGAAGAATACAGTCAATGGTTTGACTGGTAATTACAACATGTGGATATTTCGACCAATTATTCAATCAGGAAATACCAGACGTGGAAATTATGAGGAACTGGAAATACCACGCGTGAAAATTATTTATCACACGTGGTATTTCACTGGTTTTTCCACACGTGGTAATTCTCTTTTCCACGCGTGGTGATTCTATTTTTGAACTCCACCAATTAAAACAATCGTTACAGAAAGCAGATTGACGCAATTTATGCTGTCAAGGAGCACCATAACTCACTGGCTATATAGTCACACATTTATGCATGCACAATGCCGTATATGATCGGATATTACAAAGTATGTTTGTTAAGCCTGAAAATTCACCGCAAACTGTCAATTTCCTCCATTTTGGGGGGACCTTCCTTTGTGAAGCTCTTATTCATTGACTGGCTAAATCAAAATTTCGACGCGTGGTTAGAGCTGGGAATACCAAGTGTGGAAATTATTTACCACGCGTCGTATTTCCATTTTCAATGATTGGATGACAAATACCTCGCGTGGTAAATAATTTCCACAAGTGGTATTCCCAGTTTTATCATCGGTGGATAATTTTCAAACGAGGTAAAATCATTTTCACGTGTGGTATTTCCAGGTTGAATAACACGTTTTAATTACCAATCAAACAATATGCTGTACTTTCCACGTGAAAAATAGAATTACCACACGTGGAAAATAGAATTACCACGTGTGGAAAACCAGAAGTTATGGCACTGGTGGCTTTCCATACATGTAGGTTAATGTCTCCCGTTACACTATTCCCCTTCTGGAAGAATCCTCTGATTTTCTAACCACGAGCACCTGCATTTGCCGTGATAACCAAAGTGATTCTCTAACTAAGAGCACAGTTTTTTGCGGTGATAATCGATCTGGATTCAGTCAGTAAACATCTCGCTAATGAATCCAGCGATATCCCAACTCCCATTCAGCTGCAAGCTAGTTCAAATGACGAGTATCTCCCGTTACATAATTCGACCTACCCGGAAAGGACTGAATCTGTTCTGAATATTTTCATCTTTCTCCCACCTCCAATACAACATAGGTTTTAATTGTGGTCATCTTCAGGGATAAATTATAATTTATTTATATTCCTACATTGTGAAACACCCAGCCAGAAAATATTGACTCGGGTGAGAATCGAACTCACGGCTTCAGGGGATACCGTCCCACTGCTCTACCGAGTCCAGTCGGGAACAGCTCGCCAATTCAATCCATTTCACAAGGACGTGGCTTACTGCCTCGATACAAGTGAATCTTGGTATATATTCGAACATACAATGTTTCGATTAATAATTGCTGTCATCTTCCGGGATAAACTATAATTCGAAACTGGTGTTATATAATTCCCGATAAACACCGGGGAACACCTGCAGTGCTGTGACGTTGTCGACTGGAGGGGGTAACTATAGTGAGAGCGCGCGAAATGTATACTTTCCCGCAGTTTGCAACAATGTTCGCAATGACCAACTGGGATGTGATGCCTCATTCAAAAATTGATTTTATCAATGTGGAAGGCTACACACTAACATATTTTAGTTAGTTTAATAGAATTTCGTAAGAAATACTCCATTTTGCATGTCCGAATCGAAATAAAGACCTCGGAAATCGGTTTCAAATTTCCGAGATAAACACCAGTTGGCACTCGTCCATTCTACCGAAAAACAGGTATCATCTGGGTCGTTCCAGATACATGTACATTGATGAATTTATAGAAAAACACAAAAAATTTATGTGTGATATCAACCAGGTTAGAACATATCTCAATCAGTTTAAACCAAAAATGGCTGACCCTGGATCTTTGAGAATCTGGTTGAATGTGCCCGATAACATGCTCCTTAGATTCTCTGTGTTTATCAACGAATGAGGCGCGACCATTTGGCCCCTTCTTGCACCTTGTCCTTTCCGTCAGCAGATTTAGTGCAAGTGTACTCTATCTGAATGATTTCAACTGCATGGTGAGGACATTTTAGTGAACAGTTACACCGTCACAATGGTCAGATACGCATTATCCTTATCATTCCATAAGTCCCTGCAAGTAATTTTAGCTTTCATTTCACGCTATTAAAACCAAAGAACCTATTCACATGATACAAATCAAATCATGAATAACTGAAAGACATGTAAGAGCATAAGAAAATATCACGACTGATCACTTTGATGTGCCAAATGATAAATCCGTCGAGGTTGAATCTTCCAATTCATCAAATGGGTCATTTTCAAGAAAATGTACAAGTAACGGTAAAGACAAGTCTAAAATTCAATTTGTGCAGTTTGGCTACCAAAATGGAATTATTCAAGAACTTTTAGGCCACAAAGACTGTTTTCCTATCAGCCAAGCTAGAGTCACTGTACTTAGCCCCCGAAAATGGCTAGAATTTTTTTCCCCATTCTAGCCCATGTTATTTTCAGGTGGTAACGGAAAAGACAAATTTGTAATGGTAAAGACATTGAATTCAAGACCATTTTCTTTTAACTAACCAGTTAGTTTTAGTTTCTTAATGAAAGTCAAGCTGCCTTTTGCTAAACACTCTTTTGCTGTTTTTCAAGTTTCAAGAAAATTTATAATCAGAATGTCATTACAATTTTCTAAATAACTGTGTTAATTGACCAAGAATTTTGTTTGTCTTAACGGTTTATAACACGGTAAAGACAAGTTTGAGTAATGATAAAGACACATTATGTCAGCATGAGGCCGGCTGAACTGGATTAGTGTGTCTTTCGTGGTGAATTTTTCTTGATCTACACTCTCAGATTTCTTGTGCTTTGTTTGGTAACAATCATGAATAACTTAAGTGATGTAACTCAGTAACGGTAAAGACAGACAAATTTATAAAAAAACATGTGTTCTGTTGTCACAAGGCTGGACGGGAAATGACTGCTCACATCCTGTTACATTTGACAATTACAGTGGTGCCCTCTATATCCTTGTGCTGAATTTCTAAAAAAAAAAATCCTGGTTTAACGGTAAAGACAGTTGAATAAATCCAATCTTTATAGTTTTTGTAATATTTTTCACATATCAAGATATGTGAAATGAACAGGACTTTATATTCTCATATGTTTTACATGTACATGTAATGGTATCAGTAGTAGGGAGACCGCACAGAAGGGCCAGTTGACCTCAAAAATTTGCATATGACCTCTGTGACGTCACAGCGACAGCCAATCAGAAGCGCGTATTTTGAGATGTGGGTGTGGCTATGTGTGTGCGCATGCGTGAGTTTTGGCGGGAAAGTTTTATGTTAATGAGGTCATTGGGTGCATTGGGACTATTCAAGATGGCGGCTTGTTTTTTCTAGGTTAGGGGTGGTCGGTTTCAAGATGGCGGCCGATTGCACTTGTTTGACGCTTCATTTGCATATTTTCAAGATGGCGGCTTGTTTTTTCTAGGTTAGGGGTGGTCGGATTCAAGATGGCGGCCTGTTTTTTGTAGGTCAAGTACACTTGCACTTGTTTCGCGCCTCATTTGCCTATTTTCAAGATGGCGGCCTGTTTTTTCTAGGTTAGGGGTGGTCGGATTCAAGATGGCGGCCTGTTTTTTTTGTAGGTCAAGAAAACTTGTTTGGACTTGTTTGCCCCTTCATTTGCATATTTTCAAGATGGCGGCCTGTTTTTTCTAGGTTAGGGGTGGTCGGATTCAAGATGGCGGTCTGTTTTTGTAGGTCAAGGTCACTTGCACTTGTTTCGCGCCTCATTTGCCTATTTTCAAGATGGCGGCCTGTTTTTTCTAGGTTAGGGGTGGTCGGATTCAAGATGGCGGCCTGTTTTTTTTGTAGGTCAAGAAAACTTGTTTGGACTTGTTTGACCCTTCATTTGCATATTTTCAAGATGGCGGCCTGTTTTTTCTAGGTTAGGGGTGGTCGGATTCAAGATGGCGGCCTGTTTTTGTAGGTGCGTCCAATTGCACTTGTTTCGGTCCTCATTTGCATATTTTCAAGATGGCGGCCTGTTTTTTCTAGGTTAGGGGTGGTCGGATTCAAGATGGCGGCCTGTTGTCCCCTCTGAAAATATGCAAATGAGGTCTCTGGGTTTTTCCCCACTGTTTTCAAGATGGTGAGGTCTCTGGGTTTTTCCCCACTGTTTTCAAGATGGCGGCCTGTTTTTTTGTAGGTCAAGGTCAATTGCACTTGTTTCGCTCGTCCTCATTTGCATATTTTCAAGATGGCGGCTTGTTTTTTCTAGGTTAGGGGTGGTCGGTTTCAAGATGGCGGCCATTTATCCGTCACGTAAAGTGCCTCACTGCGCATGCGCGATGACGTCATTTGTGGGCGTGCGCATGCGTGAGTTTATGCAAATGAGTGGGCGTGGCCTTTTATGCAAATGAGGTCATTGGGTGCATTGGGTATATTCAAGATGGCGGCTTGTTTTTTCTAGGTTAGGGGTGGTCGGATTCAAGATGGCGGCCAATTGCACTTGTTTCACCCTTCATTTGCATATTTTCAAGATGGCGGCCTGTTTTTTCTAGGTTAGGGGTGGTCGGATTCAAGATGGCGGCCTGTTTTTGTAGGTCAAGGTCACTTGCACATGTGGGTGTGGCTATGTGTGTGCGCATGCGTGAGTTTTGGCGGGAAAGTTTTATGTTAATGAGGCCATTGGGTGCATTGGGACTATTCAAGATGGCGGCTTGTTTTTTCTAGGTTAGGGGTGGTCGGTTTCAAGATGGCGGCCGATTGCACTTGTTTGACCCTTCATTTGCATATTTTCAAGATGGCGGCTTGTTTTTTCTAGGTTAGGGGTGGTCGGATTCAAGATGGCGGCCTGTTTTTGTAGGTCAAGTACACTTGCACTTGTTTCGCACCTCATTTGCCTATTTTCAAGATGGCGGCCTGTTTTTTCTAGGTTAGGGGTGGTCGGATTCAAGATGGCGGCCTGTTTTTTTGTAGGTCAAGAAAACTTGTTTGGACTTGTTTGCCCCTTCATTTGCCTATTTTCAAGATGGCGGCCTGTTTTTTCTAGGTTAGGGGTGGTCGGATTCAAGATGGCGGCCTGTTTTTGTAGGTCAAGGTCACTTGCACTTGTTTCGCGCCTCATTTGCCTATTTTCAAGATGGCGGCCTGTTTTTTCTAGGTTAGGGGTGGTCGGATTCAAGATGGCGGTCAATTGCACTTGTTTGACATGGGATGAGACTTATACAATTTTCGGAACTTTTTTTCCTTTTTTAATAGTCAAATAGCTCCAAAAACGTCTATTTCCATTCTTGCGCATGCGCAGAATGGTGATAGTTCAACCCACACCAGTCCATCAGATGGCCCTTCATCTCACCTTCACATTGATACCTCACTCGGCTCCATCGGACCACTAGGGGCGCCCCTAACATCAAAAAGGTTATTTTGCAGTTCGATAGCAAAACCTGGTGTGCGAGAATTATTTTTATTTTGCAGGTAGTGGGTCGAGTGAGGTGTCAAATTGAAGCTGACGTGAAATGTTTCAGATTGATACCTCACTCGACTCCATTGGGCCACTAGGGGCGCCTCTAACTCCAAAAAAAGGTGTTTGAAGATTACGCATGCGCAGACTGCTGATAGTTCAACCCACACCCAGTCTATCAGATGCGCCTTCACGTTACCTTCAATTTGATACCTCATTCGACCCGATTGCACCATTAGGGACGCCTCTAACCTCAAACAGGCTATTTTTGAACATTGATATTTTTCATATTATCTTTGCGCATGCGCAGAATTACCCTAATTCAAGCCCACACCCAGTCTATCAGATGCTCCTTCACGTTACCTTCAATTTAATACCTCACTCGACCCGATTGGACCACTAGGGACGCCTCTAACGCCAAAAAGGTTATTTTGCACATCGATATCAACATCTCGTGTACGAAGTTTGATTTTTTTTTTTTTTTTTTTTTTTATTTTGGCGGTAGTGGATCGAGTGAGGTATCCAATTGAAGCTGACGTGAAATGCTTCACAATGATACCGGACTCGACCCGATTGGTCCACTAGGGGCACCTCTAAAGGTATTTTGAAGATTGATGTTGATTGATGTTGATATTGATGTTTGGCGTTAGGGCAGCCCCTAGTAGTCCAATCGGGTCGAGTGAGGTATCAATGTGAAGCATTTCACGTCAGCTTCAATATGATACCTCACTCGACCCGCTACCTCAAAAAAAAATTTTTGACTTTGTGTACGAAATTTTTTTTTGAAAATTTTTTGAAAATTTTTTTATTTTTTTTTTTTTGGGGAAAAAAAGCATGATTGGAGCTAATGTTAAGTTGGTGTGCTAATGAAAGAAGTTTCTCTTTCGGAAAGATGGATTGGCCCTGAAAAGGGCCTTTGATAGTGTGATACGACACACTTTAAGCGCGGAATATTCGCCTCACGCTTCCTACATGTTTTCGACAAATGGGACATCTTATCTTGAAATGTACCTCTCCGGCGTCAACGCATCGGCATTGGGCTCCTTCACATGTGAGTTGGATCCAGCAATCCTTGCACATACACAGATGTCCACAGGGTAGAACCGCGTATAAGCTTTCTTCATTCGAGCAGATGCTACATTGTTTGATTTTTTCTTCATGATGTCGTAGTTTCTTTTGTCTGGTAATTTCCTCTTCCAAGCCCGCCATTGTGGTTTCCATTCCCAACATCGCTCCCTCATGTCGATAATTTGTTCGTTGAGGCGTGATATTTCATCTGTGTGTCGGTATCGTGCTCTTGTTTCAGTGTCTGCAGTCGAAGTGGTGGTTGATGGAGGTCTAGTAGTTAACCATACACTGGCTAGTTCTCTATCACGGGTGTCGTCCTGGTTATCTTCTTGTTGTATGTCCTCCTCCATTCTGTTGTTGTTGTCTTGTTCACTTTCCCCGAGTTCTTCTTCTGTACTTGTTAACCTCGTTACATCTTCAAGAACGCGTTGAAAACTGGAGACAATAGTCATTCTGCCATCTTCTTCCCGGGTAATTATCTCGCTATGTTCTTCTTCTGTACCCCTATTCCTTGGATCTCTAGGTTGATGGGTAAATAAGGCTCGTCGTCTTAAACTCATGATGTGTAGTTGTTAATAAAATGTGTGAACATACACGTTATTTATACTCGGCTGTGTGTGTGTGTTTCAAGATGGTGGCTTGTTTTTTGTATGTTAGGGGTAGTCGGTTTTCAAGATGGTGGTCAAGGTCAATTTCACTTTCCCGATCCCCAGCATTCTACTTTCCCGATCCCCAGCCCTCATTTGCATATGTTCTTTTCAAGATCCCCAGCATGTGACTTTCCCGATGCCCAGCCCTCATTTGCATATGTGTTTCAAGATCCCCAGCCTGTCACTTTCCCGATGCCCAGCCCTCATTTGCATATGTGTTTCAAGATCCCCAGCCTGTCACTTTCCCGATGCCCAGCCCTCATTTGCATATGTGTTTCAAGATCCCCAGCCTGTCACTTTCCCGATCCCCAGCCGCCCTCATTTACCACGCTTATCAAAATAAATTTTCCTACCCCTTATACCGGGGTTTTTAAAACAATTTTTAAAGTCCCTTATCCCTGAGACTATGTAATATTAAATCCTGTGTATATATATATTATAAGTTATACCAGTGTCTTGCGTTGGTATACAGGCTGATATTTCGTCGAGAAGATAAATATTTTCAAGAGCCCGGGCGAGTGAAAATATTTATCTTCGAGACGAAATATCAGCCTGTATATCAACGCAAGACACTGGTATAACGAATTTATCACATTGAAGAGCTATTTTTCTGGTTGGTTTAACATATATCACCAACTCAAAAGAAAAACAGGCATAACTCAACGTTGAACAACGACAACGTAAGACATCGTGAGTCGGACAGGCAGCTTCGATCTCTTTTCGATCTGTTCCGCGATGAATAATAAACTGGATGAAATACTTAGCTGACATTCTGACGTTCCTGTTTATGTGGCATATAAAGCTTTGGATGATAATTTATTTCTTATCTTCATCCGCAAATACGCAATTTGCCTCGCACAACTTGTTCCAGTGGCGGAACTCGCCCATACAAACTCGCGCAGACAAATTCGCCTGAAACAGGCTTTGCCTGCAGGTGTTGCACGCGAGTCCTTGACTGCGTTGGTATATGGGCACGCGCGTTCTTCACAGCATTGGTATACGAGAATTCTGAATTGGTATACCAACGGTGGATAACGAATACGGTCTAATGCACTATGGTAATTAACCAATCAAAAACCCTACAATTTACTCTGAAATGTGATAAATAAAGATATTCGTTCTCACAAGAACGGTTGATAGTGGACAGGCATTGTTTTTTTTATGTAGTTTGCTAATAAAAATTAAAAGGAAATGTAGGCCATCTGTGCTTTCATGTGCTAAGTTAAAATGTATAGCATTGTAATGTAACTGAGTAAACCCATCAGATGTGTGTACTTTATATTCTGGCTTGACAAACGATGTTATGGTCAGCCCATTCTACTCTAGGACTCTAATTAATATGTAAATTTGTTAAATGCCGCTTGCCGGTGTTTGCTTCGCAGGCGTCATCAAAACCTTTTTTTTTTTGTGATTTTTTCCTTTGTATATCAGATTTCCTGCAAATCATTTATTGTGTCAATTGCTAGGGTGTGTATTTAACACCACGCCGCTCTGACTATTCACTTGCATACAACTACCTAAACAAAGTACAAACAATTAACCTATGTTTTTGTTTTCTAACCGGGAGCCCTCCGTTCAAATGCCACGGAGGTTTCGAGTTATTGTAATGTTCTTATTGTATCTGTATATAGGTGTTTTTTCTTCTGCGTCTTTGTTTTGTATATATGTCTATCTTTGAGAAATGGGTGTATTTTATTACCTTATCTTGCATTTTGAAACTGGATTTATTCATTAATTTAAACCTAAAAATCCCCAATGGATGACTGTGAATGTAATGAAGATTTTCCATTCCCTGGCCCAACATGGCCCCCACCGTTCTCCAATGAAAACATTCTCCCGGTAGAATTTGAATTAAACTCCGTCACTCATTCCGAAATAGACCTTTCATTTCTAAGCAACAAATGTTTCAATCCAATCGAATTAAATGATTTAGATCATTGTAAAACGCATACAGATGACAATGAATATGAAATTTCTCACTGGCAGAATATTACCTCCCATCAGTCCAACTATTTTACGGAAACATCTTTTGCAGAAGAGCCAGAAGTAAACAACGCAAATAACAGTGGGTCTTTATCGTGTTTACACCTAAATGCTAGGAGTCTAAGAAAACATTTTTCTGAAATTACTGGATTCATTCAGAATCTGAATCACCAATTTTCTATCCTGGGATTTTCTGAAAGCTGGCTGGATCCTGTGTTTGAACGTCTATTCGATATACCTGGATATAAACCTTTCCTTCCTCACGAACTAAAAGAAAGGGTGGCGGTCTCATTCTATATGTTAAGGATACCATTCAATCTTGCAAAGTTCGCGACGACCTGTCATCCTGTGATGACAATGGCGAATTTGAATCACTGTTTCTCGAAATTGATTTTGATAATACCAAATACATTATTGGTATATTTTATCGACCGCCTAGCAAGAGCTTGAACATTTTCAACCACCATTTAGCTGACATCATGAAAACATCTGACATTGAAAAGCAGTATACACACGTACCTCAATGAAATGCCCGCTCCAAACCTAGACCAAAGACACGTACTTGGTCTGTAGGCTGATTTCATTGGCTCTCTATTTTTTACTATAGTGCTCTAGCATTCTAAACTTGATGGGTTACATTTTGACCCCATCCTACACCACTGATTTCAGTTTGACTGAATCTCCACATTGGGCATTGATGCATTAGGAATAAAACACACAAGACAGGGTTTTTTGGTGAGATCTCTTTTTTTTTTATTCAGTGAACAACAACGTGAGAACAACCACGTGAAAACTCAAGCCCACAACAAGGGGCTTGTCATTAACTGAAGCCCAGAACAAGGGGCTTGTACATTGAAGCCCAGAACAAGGGGCTTGTCATTAACTGTATGTACATTGAAATAATTCAAGCCCAGAACGGGGCTTGTACATTGAAATGATGGGCGGCCCAGTCATAGACGAGTACATCGCGGTCCTCGGCCTGGGGGTACTCGTCAAACATCTGTACGATAGTAGATAAGGGTCTTCCCGGCATCGATGGTACAGGTAAAACAAGCAATATTGTCCGCACACGCCACTGGTCAGGCTTTGCAACGTTTGACTGTTCCAACACCACGTCTCTGCGCCTTGATCCATGAAGTCTGTTAAATCGGGATGGAGGGGTGGCAGACCGTACGGGTCAAAGTATTCCCCCTGCTCTTCTGTCAAGTACACGGCCACCCAGTGTTCACCGGGTCGATCCATCGGGTCCGTGTTGAGAACGTAAGCAGCCGGATACATTCGGTCTAATGGAAACATATCTCGGGCGAACACCCCTTGAAAGACCCTACGTGTCTCTGGGTCATTCTCCAGCACGGTGGTTATCTGCTCTGTATCCATGTTAGGTGGAGAAGTCACACAGGACGTTGCGCGCCTTGTCCACTTGAATGATGTTGTCAAAGACGGCGTAGCAGATCACATTGACGGTGGTCGGCAGGGCATGTGCAAAGTGGATTTCCAACCGTAAGTTGCCTTGCTTGGCCAGAGCCAGCTGATGGTCGTTCTCTAAGGTGGGGGTCAGATCGAAACAGAACAACGTGTATCCGTTCGCGTAGTCCTCCCGACTGATCATATTCTCTTCGTCCTGGTTGATTTGACCGGTGGCTGTAAACAGGCTCTGATAGGCTCGAATGAAATTCCTCCGCCCAAAGTTCGGGTTAAGGCCGTGGCTGGCACCTGTTGTCCATCCACATGCAGGGCCACAAAATTGATGCCGAAATGTTTAAAGTCAAACGGATTCTCTGGGTAGGCTCCACTGAAACTGGTATTTTCCACACAGGCCAGGATCAATCGCTTGGGTAGTTCCCCCAGGAACAGGTTTTCTTTGTTGGCGCCCATATTTCCAGCAGGTACAGAGAACACTTTGGTTTGCACACGTCGGATAGGGTACTGGGCTGGTTTTGTTTCCAAGGCTTTCATGTGTCCCAGTTGAACGGCTGGATTCGGTTTCACTTTTCGGACATACAGGACTGCGTCTTGGATGACAATCTTATAGTCCGCTGCATGCCCCTCTACGTTAGTGGCCATCAAGGCGAAGGTCGGAGGCGCCCGTATCAGTCGGATTTTGATGGGGATCTTGTTCAAGAGGTACCGGTCTTGCATGAACATGTCTGCATGCAGTCGACCTATCATATCCACCGAGGCACTGTTCGCAGTGAAAGCCTTCCGTTTGTTATATCCCCCATTGTCCACCGTGTCCATGTGCTCGGCCGTGTCCTTGTAGAATAAAGCGGTTGTCAGCTGAGATTTTTTAGCCTCTCGGCCATACGACAACAGTGTCTCGATGTAGGCTCGATAGGGGTACGTGTTGGTGGAATCACTGATGAGTTTGTCGCTGAGAAAAATATCCACCTGCTGAAACATCGAGTGCAGCCAGAGATTCGTCGGGCCCACCGTTGCTTGGTCAGCGAGTCTGGTGCCAGCTCCATTGACCACCTTGGCTCTCACATACAAGTAGGTATGGGCTAAATCCACATAGGCCGTATCCGCATTACTGATGGTGAACTCGATGGGCCCGGTTTCGTTGATGCTGGAGAGCGGAAGATGCTCCACCCATAATCCTTGTTCGACACTGGTTTGTGTGGGCGGCACGGTCCACAAATCAAATTCACTGTTGGTGGAGGGACAGGACTCGGCGTGGATTAAGGACATGTTTTAAGAAAAGATATCCCGGGTCTTCTTGGATGTGCGTCGTCGCTGGGTCGGTCGTCGACTGGTGCGTGGTCTCCGTGGGGCAGCTCTTTTATTCCCTACGGTGCGTTGTGCTTTGGCCACCAAGACGTCTCCCGCTTCTTTGGCCCGTCGTTTCAAGGCTTGTCGGGGTGCCGTACCCCCCAAGACATCACCGGCCACTTGCAGTCCACTGCGTACCGCTTGTTTGCCCATTGCTTTCACCCCCCGCGTCACCAAGGGCAGGAACGTTTTCACAATGCTGCCGAGTATGTTCCCCAGTCCATGTCCTCGTTGCATGCGTGCACCGCTAAAGACCGGAAAGCCACCCCCGGCCTGTTGGGCATAATAGTCGGCATAGCTGCGTGCATCGCACTCGTAAGGTACTTTCATTATGAAAAGTGGGGAGCACGTGCTTGTCGAAAATGAAGTGTCAGCACCACTTTTCCTCGTTCGAATGCCACCGCTCGTCCCGTGTCATCTCTTATATCCACCGTGTTGATATCGGTATGTCGTACGGGCAGGTACATGATATGGGTGAAACTGTGGGTGACTTGATCGCCATACGTCTTTTTAATGGGGACCACCCGTAACAGAGGTGTGTTGATATCGCCCACGATGTGGTTGTCCACCACGTCCGAGTAGACGTAGAGTCCGTACATACCCGACTTCATATCCATCGGCATCTCGACATGGTGTTGGGTGGGACCAGCGAACGTCTGTAGATCGAAACCCAGCATTTGCTGTAGTGTAGGACTGAGTTTCACATTCACGGTATCGGTGAGGGTAAGCTGTGCCTTGTCGTTGTGTACGTTGACATCGAAGAACACGTTTCTCTTGAAGCGCAAGGCTATCAGGCGTGCTGCACTATCCGTCACCCCCCGTAGCGCCTTATCATGCATCAGTCTTGACAGCCCATCCATGAACTCTTTGGGGGTATCGTATTGGCCTTCGGACAGGGTGAGTCGGGTGTTTTTGCCTTCGTAGGTCACCTCGTACCACACTTCATTGGCTCGCACGTTGTACCACGAGTAAGGGTATTTGACATCCACGAGGGCACATTCCCAGCGTCCAGGTAAATGTAACGGTTGCGGTAACTGGGTGACGTACTTGGCCACGGTGTTGTCAGGAAACACATCCAGCGAACTGTTACTGGGTAGGGTCAGGTAAAACATGGCGACTGCGCTGTCCTGCTGCTGCTGTTGGTTTTAATAGGTCTTCCAGGCCTTGGGCGGTTGTGTGCGGCGTCGTGTTCGTCGCGGTGACTTGCTACGTGTCACGGCTCTGGAGATGTGGGGTGTCTTGATCAAGGGTGCTTTTTTATAGGCGCGAAAAGAAAGTGCCCGTTGTGGTGGTGTTTTGGGGGGTGACTCCGGTTCCCATTCGGCTTCCCAAGAAGGTAGTGGGCCACTCGGTGATTGCTGGGTTTGCTGCATAAAGGCCCAGCGGTGGGGGTTTCCCACCAATTCCTGTGGTACATGCATGTCTTTCAAGCCTTGAGCGAAGACCTTCCATCCTCGAGGATCGGTGTGCGATCTGCGTTGACGCATCAGATCATTCACTAAATCCGTCATGTGGGTGCCGGGGACCACCTGATTCTGTACCAGGAGTTCGCCTTTATCATTCCAAGTCATGTTAGGATTCTGTTTCATCCGTTGTAATACCAGGCCAGCTTGTTTCTTGAACGAGGCAGGTACACTCTTCAGCACTTCGTCTTCCACCCACTGTGGGGCTGTGGAGGCTACCTGACCCGGCTGTTGGAGCGGTGCTGAGGTCAGCGGTCTGTCACGTGGTGGTGGTGGTGGTGGTGGTGGTGGTGGTGCTGTTGCTGGGGTAGACAGGGTTTTGTATTGGTCCATGAACGTCATGTACCGTTGAAGCGTCTCATTGTACCGTTGTACTTTCTCACTGTCGCTTAACCCCGGTCTCTGTAAGATCTGTTGCATCTCTCCATCGAGGCTGTTTATGGTCTTCACCGTAGGTGGGACAGGGTAGGGTGATTGGAGGTTTTGCAGGAACCGTGGTTCGACGAGGACCATTTTTTTCGTGTGGTTCATTGTCGGCCGAAGAGTCCACCCAATACTGGACCCAACACGGAAGCGGCCAACGGTGCTAAGATGGCCCCGAGAAAGCCGCCTTTCTGTAACACCTTTTTCTTTTGTGTTTGAGGGACCCGCTTGTGGACTAGGGTTCGGAGACCTGTCTTATGCTTGGCCAACTTGGTCTTCTGAGCCGGAGTCAGTGGTACGTTGCCTTTTAACAGGTTGTACCCGATCTCGCACAGACAGCGTACAAGGTCAGGGTCCGCACCGCGTACAATGGTTCGGACTAACTCGGGTGGGGCCGTCTTCAATACACGGAGCGTGGGAGCGTGCTTCCGTACTCGCGCAGACATCTTGTACAACTAATGCTAGAACCCACAACGCTGCCCTTTTTATCCACCTCACAGACAAAGTCAACCCTGCTGTGGTATTCATTCTTTTTATTATTCCCCATCATCAAACACACAAACCCCAGCTGGGGGCGCCACTGTGGGTGTGTTTACATTATTTTTGCATGTACACGTGGTGGGTCTCTCCGGGAAAGATGCCGGTCCGTAGTCGAAGGTGGTCGGGGTGGCTTGCTTGAGGTCGAAGAGCATATACCCGTGCTGAGGGGTTGTGGCATCTTTGAAGGCTTCCAACGCAAACGGTGTGCGGCCGGGAAACATCTGTCTCGCCAGGTGCAGCAGTTGAGTGGTATCTCTCGGGTTTTTGAAGACCACCAGGTAGTGGGCATTTAAGCTGATATTCCGATGTTCTTTGTTTTTACTGAACAGATTCTGCACAATGTAGATGATGCTGAGCCGTCGATGATGGCTGCCTTTTGTAAAGAGTTGGGTCACCCGTGCATCCGTCTCCGCCATGAGATCATCCACAACCACCAAGGTGTCGGGTTCCAAATCGGCCAGGTTGGGTAGGCCTTCCACGAACGTGATGTGGGGCATTGCTGCATACGCTGCCTGCCATTCTCCGTAACACCACACGACTCGGGCAATGGGTGGGGTGATCATGCTGTCGGCGTGTTGAAGGAGCTTCCTGACGAAGTGCGTTTTGCCGGAGCCCGTCGGTCCTGCGATGACGCAAGTGAAGGGATGCTGCCACCGAGGGTCCATGGTTTGAGGTGTATCCGTTGTCGTGGTAACACGCTCTTGTAAATTTCGTACGAGTGAACTGGAGTGGTGGTGGGTACAACGTCGGTCGTCGTTGTCTGTTCACGTTCAGAGATGGTGCTGGGGGTGGGTACAACGTGGGTGGTCGTCGTCGTTGTCGGTTCACTGTGAGGGATGAAATCCGGTGGGTCTTGAGACGTAGTAGGTGTACTTGGTGTAAGTGTAGAGCTCGACGTGGCTTGTACGCGGGGTGTGGTGGTGGTGGTGGTGGTGACTGGGCTCGATACGACTGGTGCTCTCTGTAGACCCGTTTCACTGATGGCTGGTGTTCTCAGTTGGTTAAGTAACGTACTGACATAGGTTACGTCGTAAAACACACCTCCGTACAACACACTCAGCAGGGTTAGCAATAGCACCCCAAAGACCACTTGCGCTTTGCGCGTTTTGCGAGACGCTGTCTTCAGAGGCAGCTGCTGTTGGTCCATAGCACTGTGGTCGGATGTGGAATGAAGGAGGACGGCAGTGGTGTCTGGTTTTATAGTCGTTTCACCTGGTTGGCCGCGACCCAGGAATTGAAGGAACTGGGCCAGCCTTGCCATTTCACGAAATGAAACAGTTTGCCACGTCGACGTTCCGTTTTCAAAATCTGCTCCACCGTGTAGTAGTCTTGCTGTGTTTTTACAACAGGCTGTAATTCCGTGTCGTAAAACGTCCCCAGCAACGTTTCCCCTTGGAGATCTTCCAGTTCATAGACTCGCCGCTGTCGGGGTAGGCGCCGTTTAATCAGGAAGTGCTCATCGCTCCAGTTGGGCAAGTAACTTTTCTCGAACTTGCCCTTGACTTTACTGATCCGTACAGGGTCCCCGACCTTGTACACCGCCTTCGTCGTTCGCTGCGATGGCCTGGGGTACAAGACACGCCGGACTTGGGCTTCATTGCGTTGGGTGACGGTAATGGGGGCTCTCTCTATACTTCGATGATAGGCTCGATTGTAACCCTTCACCAGTTTCGGGAGAACATCGATGTACCGCCTTGTATTCTTATAGGTGAAATATTTATACATGCGACCTTTGAATGTCCTGTTGAACCTCTCCACCACGGAAGCCTTGGTCTCGTTGTACGTATGGAAGAAAAACACCTTCTGTTTCTTGAGAAAGGCTTGGAACGGTCTGTTGAGGAATTCCGTGCCTTCGTCGGTTTGCAAATACAAAGGTTTGCGCCCGGTCTTGAAGATGTCTTTGAACGCCGCTATGAGATTTGCCCCCGTTTTCGTCCGGATGGGTACCACCCACGCATACTTGGATAGGATATCGATGCACGTCAAGATATACCGATTCTCATCGTTGTGTTTGGCAAAGGCGCTCATATCCACCAAATCCGCTTGCCACTGGGCATCTATTCCTCCCACGATGACCCGGTTCCGTAGAAAATGGCGACGGACAGATCGATGTAAGGTATAGGTGTCTTGTCTTCTTAACCAATCTCGGACTTGGGCACGTTGTACCCCCTGGGGTTTGGCCGCTCGATAGAGAGCCGACAATGCACTATAGGCTGCCGGACTGTCGGGACTGTAGTATAAGTTATCCAACACCTTCTCCCAGCGCTTCATGGTGACAAAATGATGATGGACCCTGGCTCTATCGTTTATTTATAACGGGTATATCTTGGGCCTGAGTTTCTTTCTGATTTTCTTCGTGGACTTCCACAGTGGCCATGGTCAATGACCAGTCCAACTCGTCTGATGACCGCTTGATAAGCACTTCATCCACATCCACCACGGCATCTTCCAATGCAGACCATAGATCAGGGTGAAGGGTAAAATGCACTGTACCTCCATCTAGCCGAGCCAATTGAGCAAAGAAAGGGCCGCGTCGAATGTACACATCGTGACACAAGTGGATGAGGTCGCCGTCCAGTTCACCAGACAACACCCGTTTGAATTTGGTCCAGCCCTCCCGGGACAGACGAATGTGAGCCGGGCACGGTTGTGTAGGGTCCGTGTCTCCCACCACCTCCTCCATGATATCGACCTTATCCGCATACACGTGCAGGAAAACCTCGGGGGTCAAGCTGAAATACGCCAGTACTATATGCTCCGTCATGGTCAGTACGTGAATGGTACCAGATTTCACTGTCTCTCGTATTTATAGGGAGAACCCCGTGAGATCAAAGGATCAGGTGGTCATGTCATTGGGCTGACTGAGTCTAGCGGGGTAATCAATGGCATCGTCGTCGGGTTCATGTAGTTGTTCATGGGGTTCAGCCATTGGCCCCGCGGCTTCATCACGGATTTTTTCTTCTTCTTCATCGTTCTGGCCCGTCATGTGTGTGTGGGTGGCTTCATGAGGTGACCCTGTCATTCCAGCCTCTGCGCATTCTATACATATAGTATTTTCTCCATCCGCTTTTTTTCATTAGGTTCATCTAGTGCGTGTTCGATAGCATGAGCCCATGCCAATTGGTGGGGTGATCGGTCGTCCGGTGTAAATAACTGGTCCACCAGAGGGCCTATTTTCTCCAAGGCTGACCACAGAGAGGGTGTTAAGAGGAAACTTCGCGCCGGCTCTTGGTAGCGACCCACCCGTGGGTAGAGCGCAGTATGGTATACGTAGATGGCCTTGTCCAGGTGAATCAGGTGTCCGTCTAACTCTCCGCTCAACACCCGTTTAAACTTAGTCCAGCCATCACGCTGTAGTGTCACCGTATTCGATAAAGTCTCAGGGGACGCCCTCCAATCCCCGCCACTATCTTCCACCAGGGTCACTTTAGCATCATAAACGTATAATCCCACCTGGTAAGGTGTAAGGGGGAGGATGGCTCGTAGGACGGATGACATCCTTGGTCCAAATGTCGAACGGTGAATGACACACACTCTGTCTGACCCTGGTATTTATAGTGTCAATACCACAGCGCCAGGGTGAATAGGGCACAGACTAGTATGAGGCCAACCAGCCGGTGCTGGTTGCGGCGTGAGCGCTCGTGGTCCACAGCCCGAGCATCAAGGATGGCTGTCATAGTCCAGTAGTGGTGAGTGATGGCACGCCTCTCCATCGAGTGCACTCTGTGGAGGACAGCTTCTGTGAACTCGTTCAGGATCTGGCGTCGTCCCTCGTTGTCGTCGCCATCTGCAAACATGGACCGGACCACTGCTCGGTAACCCGTGAATGAATTCACCACGGTGGCATACTGTAAAATGCGAGTCGCATGGGGCTGGGTCTCCGCCATGGCTCTGTAGAAATGAAGGTGTGGGATCCAGAGGGACGTGTTTTATAGACCAGATGTAGCTCTACGGGTATAGTCCGTGATACGTACTATTCTGATGGGTTAGTCCAAAAAAAGGGAGCAACAACAACAACACAGATTACAGATCAATCCTTTTATTATGCGTGAACAACATAGAAATGCATGTACTGACCTGTCTGTGGGAGGTTTCCCACAATGGCGTTCACCTTCGCGTCTTTTCGTGTACGTCCGTGTCTTTTCGTTAAAGTCCGTGTATCTTCGGTAAAGTCCGTAGGCATTGGGCAAGGAAGCTTTTTCCCGAGACCGAATCACCGCCAGACATGACTGCATCACCGCGGATGAATACATTCTTGCACTCACTCACACCACATGTCGAGTGAGGTATCAAAGTGAAGCTTAGGTGAAGGAGCATCTAATGGACTGGATGTGGGGTTGACATATCGATAAAAAATGGATATGACCTTGAACTGATCACGTGACCTCCCGGTGATGACAAATACCCAGAACCAAGTGAGTACATGCATCCCATAGTCCCAGGTCACACCCGATTCACGCAGACCGGAAGTGACGTCATACACCTGCGCACAACCGTGATGGAAAAACCCAGAACCAAGTCAGTACATGCATTCCATACAGGCAGAATGCAGGCAGGCAAGCAAGGCAGGGATGCAGGCAGGCAGGCAGGCAGGCAGGGAGACAGGTCAGGTCAGGTAAGTCAGATTGAATACACCCCTTTCCCTAAAAATGGACTCCTTTTATACGTTTTTCTATCCACCTCCCACCATGCACTGAGACACAAAAACTGGCCGCCATTTTGAACCCACCATGCACTGAAAAAACAGGCCGCCATCTTGAAAATAGGCAAATGAGGCGCGAAACAAGTGCAAGTGTCCTTGACCTACAAAAACAGGCCGCCATCTTGAAGCCGACCACCCCTAACCCAGAAAAAACAAGCCGCCATCTTGAAAACAGTGGGGAAAAACCCAGAGACCTCATTTGCATATTTTCAGAGGGGACAACAGGCCGCCATCTTGAATCCGACCACCCCTAACCTAGAAAAAACAGGCCGCCATCTTGAAAATATGCAAATGAGGACCGTGAAAACAAGTGCAATTGACCGCACCCTACAAAAACAGGCCGCCATCTTGAATCCGACCACCCCTAACCTAGAAAAAACAGGCCGCCATCTTGAAAATAGGCAAATGAGGCGCGAAACAAGTGCAAGTGTCCTTGACCTACAAAAACAGGCCGCCATCTTGAATCCGACCACCCCTAACCTAGAAAAAACAGGCCGCCATCTTGAAAATATGCAAATGAAGGGTCAAACAAGTGCAATTGGCCGCCATCTTGAATACGACCACCCCTAACCTAGAAAAAACAAGCCGCCATCTTGAATATACCCAATGCACCCAATGACCTCATTTGCATAAAAGGCCACGCCCACTCATTTGCATAAACTCACGCATGCGCACGCCCACAAATGACGTCATCGCGCATGCGCAGTGAGGCACTTTACGTGACGGACACCGTAGCTATACTACTGTCGTCGGCCCATGAAAACTACGGAGAA
>JAVTVY010044229.1:0-19931 GCA_036873755.1 Hanleya hanleyi | reverse complement strand
TTCATATATTGATGTAGACCCGTTAGGGTCTGATGACCCTAGGGTCATCCAGATATATATATAGGGGAGCTGTAACTCTTGTAACAGAAAGTGCCCAGTTTACTCTTGCACAAAACAAAGTTCTTGCACTGAAAGAAATAGTTCTGAAGCTTTTTCTTCTTGATAACCTGTTTTTTGTCTTTTGAATTCTTTTTGTTGTTCTTTTATGTAAGCTGAATATAGTAGATGTGTTTTGATGTTTTTTCAAGTGCTCAGTTGTTGTTTTTGAGGGTTTGATGTTTCTAGGTAAAAGTATGTCGTCTGCTAGACCAGAGACTGTCGTCTGCTAAACCAGGGACTATAAGAGGAAAATGCTGGTTGATTTTTGGTCTGTGTATGTCACAATTTTTTTGACATGAAATGGCTTGTTTGGTCAATATTAATGTATATTTGTTGTATACTGCATTTCCAATTTCATGTTCCTCTTCACTTTTCTCATTTCTTTGTTTTCACTGTGTTTGAAAGGAAATTTTGGCAAATGAATTTGAGAGTTCCCTCTCCTTGAGACCCTCTTCAGCAATGTGACATAGCCACTGAAGCCAGTGGTTTTCATGTACATTGTACCTACAGCAAAGTGTGGGTAGCTTTCTAGGTCAGTTCTTCTGCTGACCCAGTTTTGTCAGCTTTAGCAACTAATATGTACAAGTAGCTTACTCAGAGTAATATTGGCCATAAATTCTTTTGTCATTAATCCATGATATGGTAAAGAGTTAATTACCAACAGCTTGATCAAGTGTCATATCCAAATCCTCTAACCAGCCCTCTTCCATAAAGAATTAGAGCATTTCCACAAAGTGGATGCTCTTATGTTTTCATGAGAAACGGCTCCGCCGGATTCGCCGCCGCCGCCGCGACTTTAAACGTGAATATCTCTGAAATCCTCTGAAACCGTTAAATATTTTCGGGTCAGACTTTGTGTGCTATCTGCTTAGGCCAGGGAAATTTGTCTGGTTGTGTTTCGATACCCGCTGCTCACCACTAGGTGGCGTTGTAGTCAGAGTATAGGTAAACCTGTCTCTGACGATTTCGTCTGAACGGCTTGTCTGATTTCTTTGAAATTTTATTACAATGGTCTTGAAGGATAGTCAATGTGCTGAAAAGATTTTGGTGTAGCTGGCATAACTATAAATGCAAGTTTTTTGCGTCTCAAGCGTCTCTTGAAATGAAAATTAACCAATTCGCTTGGAGAAATATTTAAAAACTGTTCTATTCTAGGTTGCCAAGCATAAATATAGGATTGCCGACATGATAATTCCCTTTCGGTGCGAACCAATTTGCCATTTAAATGAAAAATCTCATTTATCTGACTTAACATCAAAACCTCCATAACCATTATCACGATTACAGTTTTTTTTCTATTAAACTCTTATGTGCCATCTCCCTAGAGCTTTAGATTTCACCTGCTTGTTTTTCGTGGCATTTGGTCGTCACTAGGTGGCGCTATACACATGAATGCAGGTAAACATGTGTAACTTCATATCTTCTGAACAACGTGTTTGATTTCCATGAAATTTGGGTATAATGATCTTGCAAGATAGGCAAAGGACTGACAAGATTTTGGTGGTGTTGGCGAATCATGGAGATGCATTTTTGCATCTCAAAATAATGTGTTTTTTTTCACAAAAATGGAAATTTGCTTTTTAATCAGGGAAAAGTAATTCTATTTTTCTGAACATGAATGTAACATTCCCAGTGTTATAATTCACATCCCTTGTAAGCCAAATGGCCATTTTTTAAATATATGAAATTCTGATGACTTGAGTCCAATATCTACATTCCCCAGGCCACATCTGAGGATTTTGCGTCATCTTGTAGTTTCGTGATATTGTTCATTGAGTGGCACTATAGGCAGTAAACTTATATAGCACAATTTATTGGCATTTCATCTGTTCATGAAGTTTATTATTGTCAGACAGACAAAGGATTTTTTGATTGAAATTGAAGGGCCACCTGTCATACGGGTTTTGCAGCCCATCAACATAATGCTTGATTTATATCTCATTATACATTCGTGTTTACAATTACTAATTTTGTTAACATTATGATTTAAAAATGGATTGAAAGGACATTGGTGCTGTTAGCGCTGGCATATACATGTGGCATAGGGTATAGTCAGCTAAATATATCTAAATCTAGGCTACATCACCCCCTGCTTACTAGACCCTTCCACATCCTCACACATGTAAGATCGTAGATGAAATGCAAGAGCACAATGTGGGGGATGAGAGAGAGAGAGACATTTATGGTTTTAACATTGATAATGGGTGTGATTAATTATGTATGTTTCATAGGATTAGTCCTCATCTCTGGCCGTACCTTGGCAGAATATGGGTTTGTCATAGATATAAGATCGGTCATAATTTTTAGGAGTGGCAAGTCGCATTCATGACCTCTTATTTTCTCAGAATCGAGCAAAATAAAAGCCAGGTCAGCAGTCCTATATTTCATCCCCTTTGAACAAAGATGTAAGCAAAACTGGAGAGACGCCCATGTTTCATTCCCTCGAAGACAACCAAGAGATCATTCTACAGCATATCTCCCTTATAAGCTTGACTTTTCTATGAACAAGACGAAGCATGCATCCGTCTGTAAAGGGCCCTCGGTGGCCGAGTGGTCTAAGGCGCTTCGCTGGTGACCGCTAGCCTCATACCGCTGAACCGGCACGGGTTCGAGCCCAGCTGGTCCATGTGTGAAAGTTTGTCAGTTACTTGCCGAAGGGCGGTGGTTCTCTCCGGGTACTCCGGCTTCCTCCACCAACCAAACTGACTGTCACCATATGAGTGAAACAAACTTGAGTGTGACGTTAAGCCAAATTCCCTCCCTTCCCCTCCCGTCTGTTGCTGTTATTTTCAACGAACCGTTTGAGCACTATTTGTTATGTACCAGTACGGCGTACACAGACCTGGATGGAGGATCAGGATTGCTATTCAAATTTCAGCATCAGCTCAATCTCCAATGATGCATCACTCGATTTTGAATCGTGCGAACATGAAACTTGCCAATCTTTTTGCGAACAATGTCAAATGTTATTAGAAGGGAGGCTGGGTAACCAATGCATTGCAACGGGTCAAGCTGTAACGTGCAGAATTCTAGTTCATTTGCTTCTGGTATTATTTTGATAAAAATAAAATACTTGACTATTTAGGTTTTGCCCAAAAACCGTGGTGAACCGTGATGTATGCTGATGATCACAGGCATGACAAATACCAGTCGTTTCTATGATTCCCAGACATCGATATATAAAAAAGCCTATAGGCTCTAGTTTTATTAGGCATGGTTTGAGATACACTTCTCGCGTCATCTGCCCCAGTTAACTGAAGTGACGCTAAGTTAATATGGTACCAATATCCAATCCTTTTACTCCGATCCATCTAGAGGCAGTAGAGGCTAACCATCTCCTCTGGTATAGCTTCACTTGTCTTCTATACAACTGACATTTCAAGCGCCAAAAACATGCACCCTCGTAGTATGTACTATTATTAAGGCATAGTCTGAACGAACCATATGCAAATTTCAAAAGGCCCCAATCAGATTGTATTGTTTTTCTCGAAAATATTTGATTACTTTTAGGCACAGTCTAAACCTCATTTGCGCCCTGGTAGTATGCATTAAGGCGCCATCCGAACCTATTGCTATGTTCAAAAGCGCCAATCGTCTTTTTCAGTTTTCTGGAAAATATTTCGTTAATTTTGGACACAGTCCAATCCTCATATCAAGGTTTAAACGCACCCTGGTAGTAGTATTACGGCACAGTTCGAACGAATCTCAAGCAAGGTTCAAAAACGCAAATCAGCTTGTTTTGTTTTCTCGAAAATATTTGAATAATTTTGGGCACAGTCTAAACCTCATGTCAAGGCTTATACTTGCACCGGTGTTATGTACTAAGGCACAGTTCGACCTTCAAGCTAGTTTCAAAAGCACCAATTGTTTTGTCCTCAGTGCACAATGGAGCAATCTGCTTAGCCAAATTTGAATCTTGAATCTTTATTGTGTTCAAGGCCTCATTAGGGCATAAGAGCCAACAACAATACATAGTGTGAGCGTTCAAACTAGGACGGAATGTATGACAAACAAAATACATTGTTTTTTGACACATACAGTGTGCAAATCAGTAACAAAAATAAAATAAAAAAATTATATATACATGACCGGGAAATATGAGTAAATGTATAAAATTAAGTTTATTATTATGATCAGATGATGGTACGACGACTAGCTACCATTAGGAGCAAAGACTTAGTGGTATTCTTAAATTTGTCAGCAATAATTTTACAGAATTTTGCAAGTTTTAAAAGCTTCTTCCTACTAGTCAGGTTAAATAGATCAAACTTAAGTGTATTTGGTCTTCTATACAAATTTCGATACCCGTCAAACATCGTACATTTGAAAAGACAGTGGATTTCTGAACAACGATAATTTGAATCACAAAAAGGATAAAGTCTCGCATCACGAGGATGCAATAAAAAGCTCCAGTTACTACAGGCAAACTGGTAGTATTACAAAGCGATTTACAACATAATATCCGAAGGTTAGATGGAAGAGACGTTAAGTAAGATTCAAAACGAAAAACATTGTTGAGCATTCTGTAAGACGTACATGCTTCACTATTAAATATGTCTGCAGATCATCGATGTATGTATAGATCTGATAGCATGCCTTTTACTTGATCCTTGATCCATGTGCCGATGGCACTCGAAACACACTTGCCTTGAACCAAGGCAACCTTGTAACAGACTGCTGCTGCCAGTGGAAGAAATCTTACAGTGTGCGCTGAACGGAAGCTATGTGATTACGCGTTATCCATGTTTTCTAAATCCGATGAACGAACATCATATAGGCACAGGTATTCAGGCCATAGTTTGTTCTCCAAAATAGCGTCATTCACAAATTCAGTGGGGGCAGCCGTTTTGTAATGCCATGTGACCACCCGGCCGTTTCACGCATGTGCTCTAACAAGAACGCGTAAGCACATAGCTTTCGTTCAGCGCATATGGAAAGCCATCAGTGTCATAACCTCTGGTTTTCCACACGTGGAAATTCTATTATCCATGCGTGAAAAATACAGCCAATGGTTTGACTTGTAATTACCACGTGTGGATATTTCGACCAATTACACAACTTGGAAATACCACACGTGGCAATTATTTACCACGTGTGGAAAATATCCACCAATGATAGAACTGGGAATACCACGTGTGGAAATTATTTACCACGCGTCGTATTTATCATCCAATCATTGAATTCGGAAATACGACGCGTGGTAAATAATTTCGACACGTGGTATTCCCATTTATCCACGCGTCGAAATTTTATTTTACCCAGCCAATGAATGAGAGCTTAACAAAGAAAGCTGGTCCCTTCAGAATGGCGGAAATCGACAGTTTATCAGATTATCAGTTCTCCGAATGTGTTCGTCTAGCTGGAACAGACAATCTGCAACGGGACACTGTCAATTTCATAAAATACACGTACGTGTAGCAAACATTTTTGTGTTGAGCAGTGCAGGAGTTCCACCTGAGGCTGAGTCGTATAGGTCGACGACCGTACGACAGATAAGACAGAGTCAAATTGCGTGTATCTGCTTTCTGTAACGACTGTTTTGATCGGTAGATTCGAAAATAGAATTACCACGTGTGGAAAAAAGAATTACCACGTGTGAAAAATCCAGTGAAATACCGCGCGTAGAAATTATTTACCACGCGTCGTATTTCCGAATTCAATGATTGGATGATAAATACGACGCGTGATAAATAATTTCCACACGTGGTATTTCCAGTTCTATCATTGGTGGATATTTTCCACACGTGGTAAATAATTTCCACGTGTGGTATTTCCAAGTTAAGTAATTGGTCAAAATATCCACACGTGGTAATTACAAGTCAAACCATTGGCTGGATTTTCCACACATGGAAAATCGAATTACCACATGTGGAAAACCAGAGGTTATGACACTGATGGCTTTCCATAAGCGCACACTGTAAGATTTCTTTCACCCGTGTCCAAAATTATCAAATGGCCCAAAACTTTCATAAGTTTGCCCGTACACGGAAGCTATCTGCTTACACCATCGTACACGAATGAAATTTGAGTAAGATAGCTCCAGTGTGCGCGGGGCTAACTGTCACGATTTTATATTTAACCCCTGGTATTAAGAGAATTGTTTATCTCTCAGCATAGACCCAGCCTGAACTTATCAGGGTTAAGTCTGGACCTCACATCGAGGTCCCATGATATTGCTTCCCCCAAACATTTTCGGGGCTGAAACAAACAAGCTCCAGTTTTTACCCCTGATTGCTGCGCTCTACATCTCCACGGTCCTTGACAGCTGAGATGCTCCCGTTTAGCCCTTTGATTTTACATAATCATATTCAATTATGTTGACATAACAAACTTTAATACATCTGTTTTGTACGAAAGCCGAGAGGGGACTTCTGACTTCTGACTTCCGACTTCTGACTTCCGACTTCCGACTTCCGACTTCTGACTTCTGACTTCCAACTTCTGACTTCCGACTTCCGACTTCCGACTTCTGACTTCTGACTTCCGACTTCTGACTTCCGACTTCAGACTTAGGATTTTTTTTCTTTTATAATGCATTACATATTAAATTATGAAGCATGGAATAACACAGTATCATTATTATGGAATATTCTACTTAAAAACCTGCTTGCATGTACTTATAATAATCAGATAATCATTGAAGTTTATCTTGAGCTATGTTCTGATTATTAAAATGCGATTTCTAATGTAAATAGAAATGCCCTATGTCAAAAGTTTTAGGCGCCTCATTTACATAATATAATTGCACAATTTGATACCTTACGAATAATCACATTTAATGCGCCCTTTCCACATTAATCGTTGGACAATGCTGTCTTGTCCCAGTGGCGGCGAAAGGTGCACAGCACGTGGACCACCGCGTGATTTCCGGTTCGTTCTCATGATCTCTCCATTATGTTTATAACATGGAGCGGGGTTTTCATGTATTGATAACTGATGTAAATATGATAATATGAATGGATCAAATATCCCACTAAAGGACTAATAATCTTACATTTATGATAATTTTGACAACTTCAGGTCGAAAATATACCAGTCATTATCCATTAAAATATATTCTGGGTTAACCCTATCTGGCCTGTGCTTTTTGGGATAAGGTAATGTACCTAATGCCACAGATAAATACGACTCAATTACATAAAATAATTGCACAATTCTATTCAACAGATCACAATTACTTTCAAAGCATTATCGAATAATATAGTATGATAATTTACGCATCAATGCGACAAGGAGATGTCATTATATTTATCGATTATTCAAATATTATTTACGATTTTCTGCTTTCCTAGGACACACAAAATAACTAAACCTAATTTTGTCAAGCCCAAGCCAAATCATATCATAAGATCGTACCATTACTTCCAAATATAATTAACAAATAATATAAATATTGTTTGTATCAAGGCATTTTAGTTCTCTCCCCTCCCTTCTCCAAAACTCTTCATAATTTTGATTACTTAAAGGGAAACTCAAATAGAAAATTAAAACTTCTGTGGGGGAGTTATTTTGTTGCCATATATTTCTGAAATTGCCCCCATTGTTCTCAATTTTTATTTTATTTTTTCATTTCTTGTAAATATTTCCCCTGGTTGATGAGAAACTTTCTGGCACTGGTAAAATTTGATATGCAAATGAGGTATTGGTGAGTTCATTAGATAGACAAATAAGGATATTTAGGATTCTGATATCTTTGTAGTCCATGAACTTGTGTAAGGAGGTGTGTTAGTTGAAATGAATTTTTAATAAATATGAAACGCATAGACCTTTGTTACTCCATATTCTTTAATAAGATATCATGACCCGTGCAATTTCCAAAATAAAGCCCTTTGTAACCTGTTTATATGAGAACCGTATTTCTATAAATGCTTAGAACTTTTTAGAACTAGTTTTTATGATGATATAAATAAGCAATATTACAAATAAAGAGATTAGACTTATAATAGATTTGTGACAATTCCAGTATAATCTAGCTCATTATCTTGAGTATTTCATGACATCACCAAATATCATTTGCAATAAATTCCATCAATAGCAGATTTAAACTTCAAACGCAATATCTCTGTAACCGTGGCCTAAAACTGAACCTAGAACATTGGGGTTCCCTTTCAAATTGCCGATACTAGTAATCAGAAAGATCAAAGCACAAAGTCACTGACGGAAATATAGGCATTACTATCATGTATGTAAAGGTAAAGTTGCAAGGGGTGAATGGATGTACAAAATTCTGAAGTCGGAAGTCAGAAGTCGGAAGTCGGAAGTCAGAAGTCGAAAGTCGGAAGTCGGAAGTCAGAAGTCAGAAGTCGGAGTTTTGGAGAAGGGAGGAGAGAGAACTAAAATGCCTTGATACAAACAATATACATCTTATTTGTTAATTATATCTGGGAGTAATGGTACGATCTCATGATATGATTTGGCTTGGGCTTGACAAAATTAGGTTGAGTTTTTTTTGTGTCAGAAAATCGTAAATAATATTTGAATAATCGATAAATATAATGGCATCGCCTTGTCGCATTGATGCGTAAATTATCATACTATATTATTCGACCATGCTTTGGAAGTAATTGTGATCAGTTGAATAGAATTTAAAATATTTACGGGGGGGGGGGGGCGAAATGCCCCCTTGGACAGATCCCCAAAAGCCCAGGCCAGATAGGGTTAACCCAGAATATATTTTAAGTGTTAATGACTGGTGACTTTCGACCTGAATTTGTCAAAATTATCTTAAATGTAAGCTTATTAGTCCTGTATTGGGTATTTGATCCATGCATATTATCATATTTACATCAGTTATCAATACATGAAAAATCCGCTCCGTTTTATAAACAAAAGAGAGGGATCATGAGAACGAACCGGAGATCATGCGGTGGTCCGCGTGCTGTGCACCTGTCGCCGCCACTGAGACAAGACAGCATTATCCGACGATTAATGTGGAAAGGGCGCATTAAATGTGATTATTCGTAATGTATCAATTTGTGCAATTATATTATGTAATTGAGATGCCTTTGACTTGTGACATAGGGTATTTCGATTTACATTAGAAGTTATCGCATTTTAATAATCAGAACATAACTCAAGATAAAATTCAATGGTTATCTGATTATTATAAGTACATGCAAGCAGGTTTTTAAGCACAATATTCCATAATAATGGTGTTGTGTTATTCCATGCTTCATAATTTAAGATGTAATGCATTATAAATGAAAAAAATCCTAAGTCTGAAGTCGGAAATCAGAAGTCAGAAGTCGGAAGTCGGAAGTCAGAAGTCGGAAGTCAGAAGTCCCCTCTCGGCTTTCGTAGTTTTGCGTTGTATATCGCAAAAGATGATACGGGAGCATTAACTTATATCGAGAATCTCTCCCATAACGTGATGACTAAGGTTCCCCAAGCGATTACCAATGATATCTATGGAGCACTATGTGCATACTAAAATTGGTTTCAAATGAATCTAAATGCTTTTCTCGTTTGTGTTATAAAATAGCTTCTCACTCGAGACTCGGAACTATTTGAGAGCTAAGTACCTTGAATTTCCAGTGGTAATCGGTTAACTGTTTATTTTTCTACAAAACGGATTTACATCGCCGATAATGTTTTTTCTAAAATCGACTATAGATTCTATAGATGGCCAGACGTATCATCTACCGTGCTTAGTTGGAGACGCAAATATCGAGAAAATCTAGTACATCATTTGTAACTAACTAGACGATTGGTAAAGTCAAACTGTCCCAGAAGAGGCCAGTGGTTCGATACTGAAGTTAGTGGCGTGTTCAGATTTATTCTCCACCTATGTTTCCACTGATTTTTGCATTACCCATTTTCCAGGTCTTCTTCTTCTACCTATGTTTCCAGGGGTTTTTCTGATTCCGTATATCATCGCTGTCATCTTTCTCGGGATACCAGTGATACTCTTGGAGGGTTCGATGGGTCAGTTCATGTCTCGTGGGGCCATCCATGCCTGGAAAATGGTACCTTTATTTCAAGGTAATACAATAAGTTATCGTAGGACCAATTATTCATTTATCAACATCATGCAGAGATTTTCGCATAGATACCGTACGTTATAAATATACTACCGCCGAGAGTTCAACAAATTACTGCGTGCGTCATCTTGGATATCTCCATCCATATACACATGCCAGATAATTATGGCAAAAGACAACCCATTAAACTAGGGGCCTTCTCACCAATAATTATAAAACACCGACCCGTAGTATATGCTTATATATGGTTATAGATGGCATTCCCTTGGCAGCCGTGCACCTGCCTTCCTCATTTTCCAAGTATCGGTTACACGATCAGAGAATTTGCCTCGTCATTTTCCAGGTGCCGGTTATACGATCAGAGCATTTGCCTTCGTCATTTTCCAGGTACCGGTTATACGATCAGAGCATCTGCCTTCGTCATTTTCCAGGTGCCGGTTATATGTTCATTGCACTTACCTTTCTCACTTTCCAGGTAGTGGTTATATGATCAGTTCACTTGCCTTAATCACTTTACAGGAACCGCTTATTACCCCTCGGGCAAATCCTGCCCGAAGGGTATTGTCGTCGTCGGCGTCGTCTGTCTGTTCGTGGACACGTCGTGTCTGTCCGCTAAGACGATATCTCAAGAAGAATTACAGGCAGGCATTGTAACTTTCATACCGCGTATCCATTTGGTGATGGGTAAGCAGCCTATTGAAAATGACCGACCTTGACATATTTTGTCAAGGTCAAATTCTAGTATTTGCCATATTTTGAAGGATTAAAGCTAGGGTCTCCAAATTCATATTACATATGCAACTGGTGATGGACTAGAAGCCTATCCCATTTGATTGATCTTCACCTATTTATTCATTGTCATATACTGCTTATTATGATATTATAGTATTAAAGTTGTACTGAAAATGACGGAGTTTACCCAGGTCAGATTCTATTTTGTAAAATATTTCATGGAGTATTATATTTATATTCTCCAAACTTATACTACATATGCCTGGACCTGAAATCTGTTGAATATCACTAATCTTGACCTATTTTATAAAGGTCAAATTCTATATGTTAAGTCTAAGATGTCCGAATTCAGGTTTCATATGCAATTACGTGATACATGTAATAGACCAGAAAACTGTTGAAGATATGAACTGACCTTGATCTATATTTTCAAGATCAAATTACTTGATTTGATTATGAGCTATACAGAAGAGTATATTTAGAGCCAGGAATTTGGTCATGCTCTACCAGAACCTCAGTGCAAATATTCCCCATCAATTAAGGCCTTGGCAAAAGCTGACCTGACCCTACTTCCTATGTATTTCTTACATAAAAGAACTACAATCAAACCTATTAGATCGCATATTTGTTAACCTAGTTCTAAAAATACATTTTATGCAGTGCATGATTGCTGGGTGTAGACAATAACTGGTAGCCCATTGGGCTATTTTATGAACAATGTACTCCCACTCCTCACTTTCCAGGTACAGGTAATATGATCAGTTCACTTCCCTTCCTCACTTTCCAGGTACCAGTTATATGATCAGTTCACCGGCCTTTCTCATTTCCCAGGTATCAGTTATATCATCAGTGCTCTTCCGTTCCTTACTTTCCAGGTACCGCCTGTATAATCAGTGCACTTCCCGCCCTCACTTTCCAGATATTGGTTATATGACCAGTGCACTTGGCTACGTCACCTTTCAGATACCGGTTATATGATCAGTGAATTTTCCTTCCTCACCCTCCAGGTACAAGTTATACGATCAATGCACTTGCCTTCGACACTTTACGGGTATCGGTTATATGATCATTGCACTTGCCTTCGTCACTTTCCAGGTACCGGTTATATGATCAGTGCACTTGCCTTCATCACTCTCCAGGTGCCAGTTAATGTGCTTTCAAACATCGATCAATTCAAAGCCCATTTGTTCTTATTCACCAAACTCTATATAGGCGATCTTTTCGCTGTGGATAATCGCTATATAAATGACGCAGTGGAGAATATAAATCCACCTTCATTGGGTTTGAAGGAAACTACAGATAACCCCAACGGCACATCATATTCAGACCTATATCTCTATAAAAATGAAGCGGGCCTTCTCTCGTCAACTTACAATTTATTACAATTTCGACATGATAAACTATCTCTTTCTGGACAGCAGTATCCCTGTGGGACCTGCATATGGCGTATATATATTCCTACGAAGTAGGCTACAGATCGCAAATTGTCCGGTAATGAGTGAGTGAGTCCATCCGAATCCTTTCGTCGGCAAAATAAGCAGAACCGTTGACATTAGAACCTTGATTTTTGGCATGAACGTGCATTAGGGCATTGTTACCAGCAAGTTCTGATCTGAAATAATTCTGATTAAAATTAGATTTATAATTAACACTTCAGTATATTGTTATATATATATGTAAACTGTAGCCTTTAACGTGTATCCTATTTAACATCCAAACATTTCATCATTGACCACACCAGCTAGGCTTCAAATTCAGGTCAAATTACCCACGGCTAAAAATAGCCTGTCATTGATCCACATGCCACATGGCCCTATTACTGAGGTTAATCTTAACGTGCATCTGGGACAATTCCACAATTCCCCAACAGCATAGGCCTACTGCATATACCCTCAAACAATCAGCGCTGTTTCCATAACTTAAATTGCTAAACCATATCATTGAAATAATATAGCAGAAAACATTGATGTGAGTTATGATATGTACACTATGACCAAAGACATGTTCATAATGTCCTAATCGCATAGTTAGGACAATCATTACTTTGCATCAGAGAGTGTGTGACTTGGATTCAAGGGTTAAGACTTTGGAGGGAAATACAATTTTGACAGCAGAAATATTACCCCGCCATTTGCTGATTAGAGCGATAAAACAGGGTAGGCTAAATGGACCCTTTTCAATGCAGTATTTCTTGGCATGGATGTGAAAATATGAGGACATACATGTACTTTGGGTTTTTTTTTGTACCTCTTGAATATTGACTATATATCACACTTGGATATAATTTGAACAAAAAATTACATGTGTAAACAAAATATGTCTAAATTTCTCTTGTCATTTCAAATCTTGATCCATTTTGATTCCTTGATTAGGGGATACAGAATCACTGCCACGGAGTGTGCTGGTGTGTCACAGCAATGCAATTCCGATTCACACAACGAAGCTGAGGTGGTTTAAGGTTTATCAATGAAGAAAATCACCGATCAACCGCCATAGAATATAATGTGAAACAAGAAAACCGGAATAGTACATTCATCAGATTGCCGATACCCAAAATGTGTTGTCTCATATATCTAGATAACAACGTGATGTAGAGACGCTATTTATTCGTCTTTGTACCGGTTATGCTCAGGAGAATGACATAGAATCATTATTATCTTGTGCAGAGAAGGTGTTGGTCTTGAGCTGAATTACCGTAAACTACATAAATGCTACCTTTCTACTATAGTACTATATATACAAATTTGTTGTATTGTTGGGAAAATAATGCGATTCAAAAAGTTGTTTTGATCCTGGACAAGGGCACTGAAAACCATTAAAGAGATGTAAATGTATTTTCACACGTAAAGCTTGAAATCTACTGAACCTATATTATTCAATCTGTTTCCTTTAATTAAAAAATTGTAGAATTAAATCGGCGATCGTTATTTATTTTGGAATGAAGGCGCATTAGGAGACTGTTACCAACAAGTTCTGAGCTGACCTATTTTTGGTGAAAATTTCTGGTGATTTTTGATGAACATCACTGGCGATTCTGACTTGGGCGGTGCCCATCTTAATATATAGGCAGGATTTCAACTGGGGGTGGGGATTTCCAAGAGTTCAGTTCGCGAATCCTAATGCCTACTGTACTTCGTAGGTCCTGTGACGCTAGTCACACTGCTCATGTATTTAATCAACGTCACAAAACATTATTACAGAAACTTATAAAACAGGGCTATACCAGCATGTGTCTCTACTCAAAGTTTCTCAAATTTGGCGATACATATCGCATGCTGATTGCAAAATACGAGCGTAGCATGCAAAAATCTATGGCCTTACATTTCGTAACTTGTGTCGAATTCCGCTTAACCCGGGGCTAGGGGCCGTACGAACCCATGTACTTCAAGATTCTCATGTTGATAATATGAACAATCAAAGCGTCACTGAGATATATCATTCTCTACATGACGACTTTACAACGAATACCATGCATATGGACTAAGGATACTGATCAGCGATACGGATTTTATATTTTGAAACATCATGATATCTTGCCGGCTGGTGATTGATGTCCCTTTTCATATCCTTTCCGATTGCAACCAAGGACGGACACTCGTCCCCAATGTAGAGAAAAGTGTTCTTGCTGGGTTGGGAGATAGGACCCGGAAAATCTTAGCCACCAGACATTCTTAGCCTTTACATCGGCATCATTAAAACCTGTTGACCGCTTCTCTGTTGCAAGAAACTAACCTATTTTCATGTGTACTATGATTGTCTTTTTGAATTTGGTGCTATGCTGTTAAATGGAATAGGTCTTTGGATTATGGGCCCGGATATTGTATAATGGACGACGGCTGAATAATAAATGACGGAACAGACGCTTGTAATATAATTTGAACAGTGCACTTGCCTTCGTCACTTTCCAGGTGCCGATTATATGATCAGTGCACTTGCCTTCGTCACTTTACATGTACCGTTTATATGATCAGCGAACTTCCCTTCCTCACTTTCCAGATACCGCTCATATGATCAATGCACCTGCCTTCCTCATTTTCCAGGTATCGATTACATGATCAGTGCCCTTCCCTTCCTCACTTTCCATGTTTCGGTTATATGATCAGTTTACTTCCCTTCCTTACTTTCCAGGTATCGGTTATATGGTCAGTTTACTTCTCTTTCTTACTTTACAGGTATCGGTTTATATGATCAGTGCACTTGCCTTTCTCACTTTCCAGGTATCGGTTATATGGTCAGTTTACTTCCTTTGTTACTTTACAGGTATCGGTTATATGATCAGTGCACTTGCCTTCCTCACTTTCCAGGGGTGGGTTATATGATCGGTCCACTTCTCTTCCTCACTTTCCAGGTACCAGTTATATGATCAGTACCCTTGCCTTCCTCACTTTCCAGGTATAGGTTATATGATCAGTGCGCTTGCCTTCCTCACTGTTCATGTGGCTTTCCATAATTCCAGGTACTGATTATGTGATCAGTGTACTCACCTCCCCCCCCCTCCCACACTCACGTTCCAGGTAGCGGTTATATGATCAGTGCACTTGACTTCCTTTATTTCTAAGTATCCTTCCCCACTTTCCAGGTACCAGTTATGTGATGTGATTGATCAGGTAACTCACTTTGAAAGGATGAATGAAGTATACACATAAACGGTAAAGGTAACTGTATAACCAGCTGGAGTAAAACCCTGACTAGCTTGTTTTATCCCATAGTTAACAAGAGCCCAAGGGGCTTAAATATACGCCCATATATCTGGAATTACATTGGTCCAACTTTCATCGTTGTTTAATAGATTTGATTCCAATTGGTAGCTAGTAAAATCCAGAGACAGCTCTACGATTTTGTGCTTCTGAGAATGTAACATATATCACATCTTATATTGAATGATGAACTAAATTGCCCTCACAGTAACAAGGTATCCTTAAGGTATCAAGAAGGTCTCAATAAGGTACAGGCAATAGATCTGACATAGGTACAGGACAGGTACAGTTAAGGCATATACCTTATCTGTACCTCCAGATTTGTCATTTGATCCAACATGAACAAGGTACAGGTAAGGTACGTTCCAAAAATGCTAATGATGCCTTAACTGTACCTCGCTCGAATAAGGTATCAGTAAGGCACAGCAACAAGGTATCTCTAAGGTACTGCTAAGGTATAGTGTAGGTACATGAGGATAAAACCAGTTCAAGAGCAAGGCGCAAGTAAGGTACATCCAGAGGTACCATCAAGGTATAGGGTCTTGCGCAAGGTACCAGGAAGGTATATATATATGGTCAGCCATTTTATTACCATTAAGGTACAGCTGAAGGTACTGGTAAGGTATACACTAGATAGGGTCAACCCAAACCAAAAGATAGCAGTACATATACGATAGCACACCATAAAAATCAACAAATCCGATTTTAGAAAATATTTCAGTGTATTTACACAAAAACAGTAATTCTTCCATACATAAAATAGCACTATGAATCATATTTACAACAACATTATTTGTCCGGCTCACTTGTTTACAGTTATGGTTTGACTGTTCTGTCTTATTCACTGTCCTTTCTTGTTGTATCCAGACATGCTGTTGATTGTTCTCATGTTGACATGGTAGAAAGCAAGTGAATCAAGGGGAGAGTGTGTGAATTGAAGTCGCTTTCAACAATCTATCAGTCATATAACAATGTTTGTGTCCTATTCCATTTACACCAGGAACCACAAGTGAACTAAGCGCTGATCACCACAGTCCTCTATTTCGACTCTTTAATCCTGCGACTTTGACACCCATTGCCGGTTGATAACAGGGGCTGTACTTGTTGAATGTGTTGTTCAGAAAGCTGAAATGAATAAATAAACATCATTAGAAGGCTGAATACTTTTGCAGCTTGTCCGATGGCAAGTGACTGTGTGATTTCAATGCCCATTGTATTAATAATGAAGGTATTTTCTACAATAGTTAAGCTATAATAACTATTATCACAATAATTAATTCCTGAATATCTTCTATCAAAATAGAATAATGTGAATGCACTATGATATCTCACGAACATACCTACGAAGTAGGGTTTGATATGATTTGAGAGTGAACTCGAGAGATGACTTGGGGGCCCTATGTGCTACCGTGAGAGAATGTACATGTGTATATAGCAGTCTCTAATTGACAGTGGATACTATTAACTTCCCCATCTGGTCACCGCTGGTGAGTCATTAGCATGGGAAGTATTATCGCCCTTAGTCCCTATTACCCTGGACACTTATCAGTCCAGCAGTGCAGCATAATGTCACCCATCCAAGTCTTGACCGGCTCAAAGTCGCTTAACTTCTGTGATTTTACGACAACCAGTGTGTCCAACGTGATATGCCATATCAGGGAACCTTCAAAAGTCACAGTGAAACATACATCCAAGGGTTGAGCATGACCATGCACTCGCTGAGCCATCAATAAATACTAAAACAAGAGCACAGTCTGAACTCAAAATACACCCGAAAAACATATCAGTCTGAACAGGTGAAACAGTGTATGGATTTACATGTGATAGTTAATGGTGACACATCGTCTCCCCCTAATGCACCTACCTACCAAACTTCAGACACGAGTGAAACTACGTTTAGAATCGCCGAGATAAAGTGGGTGTGTCTTGTCGCCATGGAAATGGCCCACATCAGCGAAAGCAATGCATGATATGTCTCTCCCGAATGCACCTACCTACAAAACTCCAGATCAGTAGCTTGAAATGTGTGCGATATATAGTCCGGACACGAGAGAAACTACCTTTACAATGGCTGAGATAAAGAGGGTGTGTCTGATTGCCATGGAAACAGCCCACATGAGCGAAAGCAAAACATGACACGTCTCTCCCTAATGCACCTACCTACCAAACTTCAGATCAGTAGCTTGAAAAGTGTGCGATATATAGTTCGGACATGAAACTACCTTTACAATGGCTGAGATAAAGAGGGTGTGTCTGGTTGCCATGGAATTGGCCCACATGAGCGAAAGCAACGCATGACATATCGTCTCTCCCTGATGCACCTATCTGTCAATCTTCAGATCAGTAGCTTGAAAAGTGTGCGATATCCAGCCCGGAAACGAGAAACTACCTTTGCAGTAGCTGAGATAAAGAGGGTATGTCTGATTGCCATGGAAACAGCCCACATGCAGGTCTCAATTTAACATGTTTAAGGAGTGCTGATGGTAACCATTCAACAGGTTACCATGAATTCTACACTGGTAACCTGTGGGAACCTATTGCATAATTATTAACCTAATGTCATATTATTAGTCAAAATTATGGGGACCTGAAAATAGGTTACTACTATTTTTCATATGGCAACCTGAAAACAGGTTACCACCTTAAATTGAGGCCTGCACATGAGCGAAGGCAACGCATGACACGTCATCTCCCCCTAATGCACCTACCTACCAAACGCGGGGTCTGTAGTTTGAAAAGTGCGCGATATTCAGCCCAGACACAAAATGGACGGATGGACAGCGCCGTCCCATAACACGTCTGCTTTTACACAAGCGGGCATATAAAAATAGTTATAAATCAGTTCAGAACTTGCTGGTAACAATGCCCTAATGCATGTTCATGCCAAAAATCAAGGTTCTAATGTGAACGGTTCTCCTTATTTTGGATAAAATAACTCACTTACTCACTCATTTACCGGGCAATTTCAAAATGGTAGCCTACTTCGTAGAAAAATTCTAATGTACCTGACATTCAACCGTTGCCCTAAAACTTAGTATAGAGTTCAGATAGTGATTTTGCTCACCCTTTATTGCTCCAGTGATGTAACCGTTCAGCACCAGCAGTTTCCCCATAGCTAGGTATTCAAGTGAGAAGAGCGTGTTCATCAAATATCTCGCTGCTGGTCTTCCATCGCTCTAAGCAGAGGTGTTCGTCTCTGTTGACTGTTTCAGTCTTCTAGAAGGTGCATTCACATAGTGACTTGTTCATTGCCTGGTGATACTGGTATACGGATACACCACTTCCACGTGACAGCTCAACCATCTGAAACAGAGTATAAACATTTCAATGAAAGAATGGTATAAAGTACACCTCCATAAAACATGTACCAATGTACAAAATCACAGGATACAGGCCTTGCTGATTTGTTAATTAATTTGCTAACAATGGATACATATACTCTCGGATATCATGCCACCTTATAAATGATAAACATTAGTATTGTGTACTCATTGTTTTATCAGCATGATCAGCCCCTAATTCCACCAGTACTAATTTTTTTTCCTTGGCGAAGTCCAGAGTTGTTGCCCTTGAATTTGTCACCTTGATGAGTTTGCATGTTCAATAAAGGTGGTCATATTTTCTTGTTTTGGGGTTTGAGGCATAAACTAAACTACATACAACCAAACCACATATCACATACCACATATCATCCATGGTCGAGAATGAAATACCTATTATTAAGCTGTTCTAAATTAATATGCTGTTCTAACTGTGAATATCACAATCAGAATGACTCAGTTGCACATTATTGAGAGAAAAAAGGAGAGCCCTTCTCTTCACTGATCTGTGACTTCACTTGAGCAGTTACTGGGTTATATAATCTCACTTTTCTCTATCTTTTGACCCTGGAGAGTAATTTTGACTCGTGACAACTGGCATAATTTGTGAATATCACAAACAGAATGACCCAGTTGCACATTATTGAGTGAACAAAGGAGAGCCCGTCTGTTCACTGATCTGTGACTTCAGTTGAGCAGCTACTGGGTTTATATAATTTCACTTTTCCCTAACCCTGGAGAGTAATTTGAACTCCTGATAACTGGCATAATTTTATACATATGTACAGTAATATACTTTCCCAGTATTCAAGCATAATGACATATTTTTCGAATACTGGGACAATATAGTACATGTATAAAATTATGCCTTTAATGGACGACGGATGAATTATGAATGACGGATGGACGCTTGTAATTGGACAGAAATTCCAGCAGCATGACAAACCGTACAGTGTGTCAGCCAGGATATAAAATCTACCTGTAAAAGTATCTCATTTTGCTAGATTTGGACAGTCTACTAAATTTCCTTTCTTCATATCCCTCCCATGTTAAATTTTCAAATTCTTGTCTGTCCAAATTTGAAATTGTCTCTCCATTGGGAT
>JAVTVY010044228.1:0-20792 GCA_036873755.1 Hanleya hanleyi | reverse complement strand
GAGTGTATCGAATTCCGATATCCAAATGCTAGTTGATATCGAAGATGAGATGGCCGGAGAAGACTATAACTGTATTCGAAGACTTTCGATGTCCCGTGACTATGTTGCAAAGTCTGAAGTAACCAGACAGATTAGCAAGGGTGTGAATACCGGCGATAGTGAGAGAGCTGACTCATTCTGTATTCCGCCCCATCTTACTGAGCTTTACAATGAGACGGTGAAGGGCCTGAAGTCAGACGAATCTGAGGTTATGGGAAAGATTTTGATGGAGTTTCAAGATGTGTTTTGTGAAGATGATACTGATTTGGGACTAACACATCTCACCGAGCATGTTATTGACACTGGAGATGCTCAACCGATTAAGCAGCCACCCAGAAGACTGCCTCTAGCATTTGCGGGTGAAGATCGGAAAGCACTTGAGAAGTTAGTGAAGCAAGGAAATGTGAGACCTTCAACTTCTCCATGGACTTCTCCGATAGTGCCAGTGAAGAAGAAATGTGGGTCAGTCAGATCATGCGTTGATTATCGCCTGGTGAATTCGGTAACTCGTAAAGATGCGTTTCCCTTACCCCGTACTCAGGACTGTTTAGATGCTTTAGGAAGCTCAAGATGGTTTTCCACTCTCGACCTCACTTCTGCATATAATCAGGTGCCAATAGGGAAAGAAGACATTCCTAAGACCACGTTCTGTACAAAATTTGTTCTGTTCGAGTACACGACCACGCCATTTGGGCTCTCAAATTCACCAGCCTGCTTTCAGCTTGTCATGGAATTAGCTCTCAGTGGTTTACAGTGGGTCAAATGTTTTATTTACCTTGACGATGTGGTGGTGTATGGTCGATCTTTCCACGAGCACACAGAAAGATTGAAAGAAGTTTTACAGAGGATACGAGAGGCTAGGTTGAAACTAAAACCTGTGAAGTGCCACCTCTTGAAGAAAGAAGTAATGTTTCTAGGTCACGTCATTTCAGAACACGGCATTTTACCGAACCCCGATAATGTGTCGAAAATTCTGAATTGGCCATTTCCTAAGAACGTGACAGAATTACAAGCGTCTGGTCCGTCATTCATAATTCAGCCGTCGTCCATTAGAGAATATCCGCGTCCATAATCCAGAGGCCTATTTCATATTCCATATAACAGTATTAGCACCAAATTCAAAAAGACAATCATAGTATACATAAACATAGGCTTGTTTCCTGCAAGAGAGAAGCTGCCAACAGTTTTCAATGATGCCGGCCAGACATCATGATGTTCCAAAAATATCAAATCCGTATCGCTGATCAGTATTCTTAATCCATAATATTCGTTGTAAAGTCGTCATCTAAAGAATGATGTATCTCAGTCACGCTTTGATTGTGACTGTTAACTCCATAAAAGAATTATGTCATTACCTGTCAGCAAATGCTAATGATCTGTACCAAACACTGATACAATCCATCAACAAAACAGTTGTTAAAATTACTCTGAATTGATCAGATGACCGTTTTACAGGCATAAATGAAAATTAGGCCATCGATAACACATTTACATGTTAGGCAAAATAGAACAAAACTGTACAGCATAGGCTGGTCGTCGCACTACCCTCTGCTTAATTGTCAGCCGCAACAATATCAACGAGTCCACTTTTGTATACAATGGGAAGAATTTGAAATTATATCTGTATAATCAGCCGATATTACGTAGTGAATGATGTGACTCGAATGTGACTATCAGACCAGAGACAGACAAGTTGGTTCGAGTCCATCAACAAAATATTCATATACTGTTATGCCGAAATCCTTCAGCACAAGAAAGAGAATTAAAGATTCAGGAGGCATTAATCTAAGATAAATAAGCTCAATCTAAGTATTCCGCTAAGGCCCCGCTGGTTATCCTCTCAGATCTAACGCCAACTTCTTTTTGGTTCCACAAGGAAACATAACGGTGAATCAATTTATTCCTGTGGCGACTCCCAAAGCGTGTTGTCATTGCTTGTGTGCACGGTTTAAATGGCGTATACAATGAAAATCCGTTCAACTTCAACAAGTTTGGCATCATTTAAAACAGTTGACCGCTTCTCCTTCGCAAGAATCTAGCGTATGTCTATGTATACTATGACTTTTTTAAAACTCGGTGTTAATGCTGTTATACGATTTATGTATCTGAATTATGGACGCCGAAATTCGTTAATGGGCAATGGCAAAAAATTGAATGACAGACTAGACGCTTGTATGTGTAGACGTCATTTAGCTCTTCATGTTGATGGCAAAAAATCCCCTCAAGGCCACTACAACCCAATTTAAGTGAAAACAAATACATCAAAACTTCACTCGGATTACACCAGTACATGGCAGCTCTTCACGGACGAGGGCAACTATATGTACCGGTAACTGGCCAGTTCATGTTTTACATCCAGACTGAACGTGTGTTGTTATTCTGGGTTATTTTCTAGATAAGTACCATCAAAATATTTCATAATGTTACTGTACGATTACAACACATATAAGGGAAGTGGGAAGAGGTGCCGACATACTGACTGCGTCACATGACTTCACAGAATAGTCTTCTGGTTAACCTATTCTAAAGCACATGCCAAGAATCTAACGATTCGTGATATGTGTTGTATCTCAGGTACGCTTTTGTTGTACCTGTTCATGTGGCAGCTTGGATGATATGACCACACGGCCCCTAGCACCGGCATAAGCGATATTAGATACAAATCTAGAGAGCTATGATGGAAATGCTCTGACAACTCGCATACTGGTAATTGGTGAGCTGTTTCGCTGTGACAACTCGTACATTGGAGATTGATGAGCTGTATCGTCGTCAGATGTAAATGACGGCAATTAACACAAAAGACTAGTCTGTAAAGCCCGATGTCGACCCAGCATCAGCTTCCCACAAATGCCAACATATATCAAAGACCAAAAGGTCTGTACAAGGGGCGGGCCTCGGGGACGAAACGTCCACCAGCAGAATCTCGCCATATACAGGAAAAATTACAACACATATAAGGGAAGTGGGAAGAGGTGCCGACATACTGACTGCGTCACATGACTTCACAGAATAGTCTTCTGGTTAACCTATTCTAAAGCACATACGAAGAATCTAACGATTCGTGATATGTGTTGTATCTCAGGCACGCTTTTATTGTACCTGTTCATGTGGCAACTTGGATGATATGACCACACGGCCCTAGCACCGGCATAAGCGGTATTAGATACAAATCTAGAGAGCTATAATGGAAATGCTCTGACAACTCGTATACTGGTAACTGGTGAGCTGTTTCGCTGTGACAACTCGTACATTGGAGATTGGTGAGCTGTATCGTCGTCAGATGTAAATGACGGCATTTAACACAAAAGACTAGTCTGTAATGCCCGATGTCGACCCAGCATCAACTTCCCACAAGTCCCATCCATTCGCTGTGTTGTTCAAGGAATTAAGAACCGTGTTCGCGCTCTCTCTCTCTCTCTCTGTAACGCACCGGGCCAAAAGTTTTATACCAGTAATGATTCTAAAATGTCTGCTGGATGCATACTGATGACTCGCTAGTAAATACCACGTGCTGACAAATTACAAGCGTCTAGTCCGTCATTCATAATCCAGCCGTCGTCCATTAGAGAATATCCGCGTCCATAATGCACGCCAACTGACTAAATACGCTGCATATATATAGAATATATATCTATGTACCACCTGTATTTGATACCAAACGCCGTTATGTATTACGTCATCTAAGACGTAACGTCTAATATCGCATATGCTATGTTGTTCCGATATACGTTAATCGTCTCCAGTATACTGTCAATACTACAATGTCAGTGGTAGGACATCTCATATTTCTCCTAAGACCGTTTTAGATTTGTAACTTTTGCCATTCTTCGTACAGATTATAGTCATCGACGACACTGTGTATAGTGTATTACAAATACAATGTCAGCCCTGTTGTCAATGTTGTATGTCCGTAAATGTTTATGTTGATTAATACAACAAAAACAGTATGCACATTGTTTCTTGTTCTCGTCTTTCATGTCTCTTAACCAATATGCTACAGAATGCGCAGCTAACCGTGTTGTACGTCTCCCGAAAGTGAGTCGATAGTTTTAGACTCCCGCATTCGAGCTATATCGAGACGCATCAAGAGACTGTCATTCTTCCCCCAAATACATTCAATGATAGAATCCAAGTATCGTTTGCGAAAGAATGTGCATGTAACATGGTCCGAAGATATGCGATTGGTAGGCTATTGTTCACTTTGTCTAACATGATATGTGCTGGGTTGGTTCTTACGCGCTGAAGTCTGTTCTTGGCATTTCAAATTAGTGATCAATTATTCCCTCAAAGGATCGGTCTGTGCCGATAACCGACCCGGCGTTGTAGCAGCTAGCCCAACTAACACATTACCTCGTTCAGTATAATCTCCCTCTGTCGCTTATTCATCGGTAGCATTTCGTCAATAAGACATTACATTTCCCAAATATAACCCTACTTCCGCCATGATGAAGCAGTGATGATGTTGCTGGTATATTCAAATTTAGACTTTTGTTTGACAAATCAAATCATGTTGATGACGTCACTTCCGGTTGATCTACTTTTTTCACGAAAACGATTAAATTACAAGCGTCTGGTCCGTCATTCATAATTCAGCCGTCGTCCATTACAGAATATCCGCGTCCATAATCCGAAGACCTATTCCATATTCCATATAACAGTATTAGCACCAAATTCAAAAAAGACAATCATAGTATACATAAACATAGGCTTGTTTCCTGCAAGAGAGAAGCGATCAAAAGTTTTCAATGATGCCGGCAAGACATCATGATGTTCCAAAAATATCAAATCCGTATCGCTGATCAGTATTCTTAATCCATAATATTCGTTGTAAGGTCGTCATCTAAAGAATGATGTATCTCAGCCACGCTTTGATTGTGGCTGTTCATATGAGTACCATGAGGATCTTGATGTACATGGGTTCATACGGCCCCTAGCCCCGGGTTAAGCGGAATTAGACACAAGTTACGAAAGGTAACGCCATAGATCTTGCACGTTACGCTCGTATTTTACTATCAGTATGCGATATATATCGCCAAATTTGCGAAACTTTGAGTGGAAGCGCTTGACGGTGTAGTCCTGTTTTATAAGTTTCTGCAACAATGTTTTGTGACGTTGATTAAAATCGTCACATTTAACACAGGATCTGGCAAATGCTACTAGGCTTGATATGTATACGCCATATGCAGGTCTATTCTTGGTCCTCGGGAAACCCTTATACCTTGTTTCCTCACTCTGTCATCTTAATAAATTAATATCCTATCAATGCTCCCCCAATCGTATATGTCGCTATGTAAGATGATGAATATTTAATAGTCTTACGACATCACGGTCGCATTTTAACTACTTAACTTGCAGACGTGAAGAGGGGATCGGGTCATCGTATCCGTTTAACCCAAGGTTTATGCCAAGGACCAGTCCATATTTCTACCCCGGTTTGTGGTGCCAATCTGGCGGGAGAGTGGCAACTTCAGAAGATACCCCAACAGCGTGGCGCCTGGTTCGGCTGAGCCAACGAAAAAGCCCGTACCATTATGTTTTCTTCAAAGCACTATGAAGAGTTCTCGGGATTGGTCAACACTCGTGTTAGTGCAAGCCGGTTAGATCCCACAAGCGACATATCCAAATCGGGAAGCAGATAGGATATAATTTTAATTAGATTGCCCTGATGTGGCAAGAGAAATTGCAAGATGACAAACCACTTGCTCCAGATGGTAATAAATTCCGTATTCAAAGTAACATTCGGAATGGAAACTTATTTATCAGTTTTACATAGGGATCACATAATTGATTTGGGTAAATTTCGAACTAGAAATTATCAACTACGAATTGAGGGAGGCAGACATATTAGGCCAAGGTTAAGTGCAGGATCTCTGCAATAATGGGGATGTTGAAGACAAATTTCACTTCATGATGAATTGCAATGTATACACTAAACTCAGAAATAATTTTATCAGGAGTACAGTGTTATTTGGATGATGTGATCTTGACGGAAGCTACTGATCTTGAACTTTTGCAGAATTTAGAGAGTTGTGAAATGCATCGAAGAGTATTGTACCCGCGTAAATTTGGAGAAATGCCAATTCTTCAGACCGCATGGAATGTTGTGGATTCGTGATTGACGCGGACGGACTGCACAAGACTGAGGAGAAAGTTGAAGCAGTGCTAGAAGCACCACGTCCAGAGAATGTGGCTCAACTACAGTCTTTATTAGGCTTAATTAATTACTACAGAGGCTTCCTGCCGAACTTTTCTACAGTTCTCCATCCATTGAATGGACTGTTAGTTTCCGGAACAGAGTGGAAATGAGAGAAACCTGAAGAGGACGCTTTATTGAACTTCCAGAAAATGATAGCATCTGACACTGTTAACGCACTATGGTCCGAACAAGTAAAATCCATTTCGCAACGGACGCTTCAAATAATGGTCTGGATGCAGTACTTTCGAACATGGACGACGGAAGCGAACGTCCAATCGCTTTCGCTTCGCGAACTCTGACGTCTGTTGAGACAAATTACTGCCAGCTAGAAAAAGAATCACTTTCCTTAGTGTGGGGTGTGAAGCGGTTTGCGCTATATCTAGAGGGCAGAGGCTTCACGCTATATACACTGATCATCAACCATTGACCTACATATTTGATCCACGTAAAGGCACATCCGCGTCTGCAGCCGCGAGAATTCAACGTTGGTCGATTTTCCTAAATGTTATCTAATACAGCATTGTGTACCAGAAAGGACAATGACGACGCAATGTAGATGATGACGACGCAATGCAGTCCAATGCAGATGGACTATCACGCCTTCCTCTACCGACGATTGAAAAGAAACTGGTTGAAGAGTGTGTACTATGTTTCAAATTAACTGTGTTCCTGTGTCTACCACAGACATTCGTAGAGAGGCACAGCGAGACCCCATTTTGGTCCAAGTTTGAGAAGAAACGACAAAAGATTGGACGGCTACGCAAAATCGCGAGAAGGTTCTGGAACAATTCCATAGACGGAAAGATGATCGCACGTGCAACTAATGATGGATGCCTTGTCTGGGGATCGCGTGTGATCGTACCAATGAAACTTCGTGCTCGTACTCTGAAAGCATTACACGAGGGACATCTCGGTATTGTCAAAATGAAAGGACTGTCAAGAAGCTACGTATGGTGGCCTGCTTTTGACGGAGACATAGAGGCAATCGCCAAAGCTTGCGTAGGATGTCAAGAGGTTCAGAATAAACCGAAATCTGCACCTTTACAAAACTAGGAGTTCCCTGATCGTCTGTGGCAACATCTACACATTGACTTTTCAGGACCGTTTCGTGACAAAATGTATCATGTCATAGTAGACGCCTACAGCAAGTGGCCAAAGGTTCATATAATGAATTCCAGTACGTCCGCTCAAAATACGAGTAACTATCTGAGATCGTTATTTCGCGCATGGGACTACCAGAACACATAGCGAGTGACAACGGGAGCCAATTTACATCGATTTACATCGATGGAATTCGCAGAATTCACGAAGGAATGTGGAATCCACCATACTACAAGAGTTCCGTTTCTTCCCGCTTCGAACGAACTAGCGGAATGATTTGTACAGTAGTTCAAACAATCTGTGCGCGCATCGAAAGACGAGATCCCAATTCAATAGACCATTACTTAATAGCATATCGTAATTCTCCGCACTCTGCATCCGGTAGAGCACCAGCTGAACTCTTAATGGGTCGCAGATTACGCTCAAAACTAGACCTGATGAAACTCGATCAGAGACGCGATGGGCAAAAACAACAGCTAAACTCTTCCAAACACAAAACAACGCAACTACATGTCGGACAGTCGGTTATGGTCCGGAATTACAGTCGTGGTCCAAAGTGGCCATGCAGCATCATCTTCGAAATTGCACGACCCGTGTCGAACAAGGTCCAAGTCGGTCCTATGATCTGGAGACGTCACCTTGACCAAATACAGGAAACTGAGGTACAGTCTACCGATGTTACTGATCAACGATTCTGTGATCCAATCATCATACCTACTGTTCCTACCCCATCGGTTAGTTCCTCCGAGCGCGAGACGAACAAACCGGTAACTCGTTCGGCTGAAACCAATGTCAACCGACAACCAGTTCCAACGATGTCTGAACCATCGGTAAATGGAGCTCCGTCCAGCGAACGGTCAACAACGAATTCGGAATCGAGACGTTACCCAGAAAGAGTTACACCAGGCAAAGCTCCGAAAACTCCTTGTCTTATAGTGGGTCACATGTTGAGATCTCTATGCCAGTGATCGAAAGGTTTAATGTTTAAATCGACATTCCCAACTGTTATCACACACCACGAACAGTAATGCATGCTACCTGTGGACTGAGAGATATACTGAGTTTCATAGTTTTTATGATTCGTGAAGTCGCAAGGTTCTAAAGTGACATTTCATTTGAACTTTAAGTGTTTCAGTTGGACTAACATTATGTGGAAGCATTGCTAAGCTTCAAGTTTGAGTTAAGTTTGATTGAAGATAAGATATCACACTGTGGACTGTGAAAACTGTTGGCTGCTAAATAACAGCAATATTTGCTATAATTGTTAACTTGCGTTATAAGTTGATATCAAGGAAAAAAGAACTTGACTCAGTTTGTTATTAACGTGTAAGTTTTTTTTCAACGATGACCAACGGGCCCAGAGGACCCATTTACAAGATCCGTAAACTAATACTAAAGACTATATATACAGATAAGACATAAATTAAGAAAGAAAAAAAACACCATAAATAATATACGTATAGATTATAACATTACACATAAAGATACATCACAGGCGGTAGATAAATTCACAAAACATACAATGATGTAAAACTAGGACGATATTATCAGCAAGAGAATTACCCGTAAAACATCTGTAATAAATAGCATGAAACACATGTAGAATTTACGATAAAAATCTATATGGAGTTGGCATAAAAGTTGAGTTTAATTTGCCATCTTGAATATAGACACATTACGAAGAAATTAGCAGAAATTAGCAGAACTAAATGGGAAGGAGATGTTATGTATTGTATAACAGTAATGCATACATATGTCGTGTAGCACCGAGTCTTAATGGTAATTTGACATTGAGAGTTACTTCCCCCTCGTCTGTAATCTTCTACTTGCACGTGTTGAGATAAAACGGTTTCTTTGGCAGACAGCTTGCAGTTAGAATGAATTTATGAAGTATCCACGGTTTACGTAATAAGACGTAACAGTACGCATTTGTAGAACCTAGATATAATCCTATGGTAGGCCGTTAATGCCAAAACCTCGCTGATTTGAACCGAGTTGTAAATCGGATTTACACCGCGGTTAAAATCGGATTCACACCGCGGTTAAAATCCGATTTACACCGCGGTTAAAATCAGCGAGGTTTTGGCATTAACGGCCTACCATATGATACTTCAAATTTAGCACCCATACTCGAATCCCACAGAGAAAGAAGGTTAGACATCTTCATCTGTTCCATTAGGCTTCTGCCCCATCGCATATGGTGTTTGAATTTAGAAATCCTGGCTAAAACCCTTCAAGCTATATTGTGTTAACACGATACAATTCAACGATAGTGATCAGTAAAAGTTTCCTGTATAATAGTCCAGCTTATGGTTGGCTATCCCTGCTATTATTCGCCATTGATAGGATGCCTGTAAATATTTTGTGTACCATGGTATAAAATGCCAAACCTGCCATAATTCGTATTTACAGGATGCCTATCATTATTTTGTACCATGGTATAAAATCGCCAAGCCTGCCACAATTCGTATTTATAGGATACCGGTAAATATTTTGTGTACCATGGTATAAAATCGCCAAGCCTGCCATAATTCGTATTTATAGGATGCCTATAATTATTTTATACCATGGTATAAAATCGCCAAGCCTGCCACAATTCGTATTTACAGAATGCCTGTAAGTAATATATACCATGGTACAAATTAATTTAGCCGTAAGTCGTAAATAACTCGATGTCTTCTCAAGAATATTAAATTTGACCAATGAGTAAACTTGTAACAAGTGTAAACATATGGACATGTGAGCAAATGGGAAGTGGACTGATTTTCAAAATCCTCACTCAGGGTGCTTTGCGCTATTATAATGTTACATGTGCTCAGGTTAATGACTTGGTATTTGCATTTCAAGGAGTCTGCCTTATTTTGGGTGAATGTGTGGATGAGTATTACATAAGCTGTCGCTATATATTGGAGGTACTGCTCTTGGTATTTCACTTGGAAGCAGGCCTTGCTACAACACAGTGCTCGCTGTTTGCGTGTTCCTGGGATATTATGTCAAGCTGCCAGGTATTTGTGGCCCAGTAATTGTAAGTTATGTTTTTGGACATTTATTTTATATAGGCCTACTGATTGTGGGGATATACTGTATTTGGGGATTTCAAATGTCTCTAATAGTACTGATCGATCGGCCTGTATAATATTTTTGATTTTGCTGTTTATACCTTGTATAGGGGGTGGCTGGTCCGTGGTGAAAACTCCAGACGTGATAAGGATTCTAGGCGGACAGTATGGACGATCGAGCTTAGACGTGGGTCGGTTTCGTTAACCCAAGTCGTGATGGGTCGACCGGCAGTTATAGAAAGCATGGTGATCGATTCCAAGGAGCTCTAGACGTGAAGAGAGCAGTAGTATAATACCAGCAGCTTGTACATTAGGCAGTGGAGGGCAGAAAAGACTCATTGTGATGCTACCAAGTGCTTCGTGTTTTGTGATGGTCTGTATATGTGCTGTAATTGTGCTTGAATCTGGGAAAACGGGCCAGAATAATTGATGTCTGGCAAATGTCAGTATGGCAAACATCTTGGATCCAACGCGGGACTCTGAACACCGGCGTATTGTATAAAATGGACTGTTCATGTTGTGGTGCGTGTATGTGTGTGTGCGTGCTTTGGTGTCATTGTTAAATATATATTTTTTTTTATTTGTATTAAATATTATATATTGTATGGTATTAATGTTTTCCTAGTCTTTTGATTTACTTTCCTACTTACCCTAGACTTAACTTGTGACATATGGGGGCTCGTCCGGGATATTGTTTTTTTTAGGAAAGTTTATCAAATGGTCGATTGGTAATCATGTTGATTGTTAATACAATATAGCTAATTATTGTTTACTTTGTGGTTGCAGAAATTGGGGACTACTGGAGGGTGCTGTTTGGTTGTGAGTATAAAGCATTTCTCTTTTGCCAATGATGATTTATGTTGTGATTGTACATATTTGAGATAGTTCACACCAGTCAGGCGACTTGTTTCTTTCATACATGTATTCTGCAGCTTTGCATGTTTGGGTATTGAGTTTAGTTTTATTAGTAGTAGCAATGGAACAATTAATAGAACTGGGCGGAGTTGCAGGTATGGGTTAAAGAACAGCAGGATAGGGACAGAGATGAAAGTCGTGAGTTTAGAGAAAAAGAAAAGGCAGTTCGAGTTTGAAATAGAGCAATTAAAGATTAGGCAAGAACATGAGTTGAGAGTTAGAGAGTTTGAGGCAGGACAGTCTGGGTTAGAGCAAGACACTGAATGAGAGACTACTCGTGTTAGTTTGTCTGGTGGTCGTGGTTTGGCAAAATTGCCTAAGCTCCCGGTATTTGTAGATGCAAAAGACGATTTAGATTCGTACTTGGAGAGATTTGAACGGTTTGCAACAGCTCAACAATGGGATCGTACTAATTGGGCCTGCTATTTGAGTGCTCTCCTTTCTGGTAAAGCGTTAGAGGTGTACGCCAGGTTGTCACCATATGAACCGGATAACTATGATTTGTTAAAAGGAGCTCTGTTGAAACGATATCAGCTAACAGAGGAAGGTTTTAGGAAGAAATTGAGGGAAGGCAAAGCCGAAACTGGCGAGAACCCGAGTCCGTGTATATGTAGGTTAGGACAGTATCTTTCGAGATGGGTTGCCTTGTCCAGTACAGATGTTAGTTTTGAGGGACTTTCAGCTCTTATTATTAAGGAGCAGTTCATGCAATCCTGTCCTAAGGATGTAGCCGCTTTCCTTCGGGAACGGAAATTTGAATCATTGGACAAAATGGCAGAAGCCGCTGAGGATTATTTGGAAGCCCATGGATGTCAGTTAGCGGGTGATTGGTGTGACAAAAAACACTCGGTTCGACTTCACGGGGTGGTGATATTCAATGCCGTAAATGTAATCGTTATGGTCACATGATCAAGGATTGTAGAGTGAAAGATGCAAAGTCAAGTGATCAGAATCGCCTGCGAAAATGCTACGTTTGTGATAAAGTAGGTCACATCCTTAGACAAAAGGCAGCTTCAGTGTTCGTCGGTGATCATTCAGGGTGCAGTTGTGTTCAAAACGATCGAATTAGTTTAGCATACGGAAAAACTTTGCCGTTAATAGGCAGTGCATGTAATGACCACTTATCGGAAAGTTATGTACCCATAATGCCTGTTGTAAAGGGAAAAGTGAACGGTGTTCTGATTGACACTTTGCGTGATAGTGGATGTAGCGGTGTTGTGGTTAAGAGATGTTTGGTTGCAGAGCAAACGTTGACTGGAAAGGTCAATTACTATCAATTGATTGATGGCTCAGTTAGAAAGGTACCGATAGCAATTATAGACCTTGATGCGCCATATTTTGTAGGCCAGGTGGAGGCAATGGTTATGGAAAGTCCAGTGTATGACCTTGTTATAGGGAATGTAGCTGGGGCTAAACCGCCTGGTAGCCCAGATCCTAACTGGAATGCATCTGATCATTTGGCTGCTGTCACTACTCGTAGTCAAGCGCTTCCAAAATCATTCATATCATTGAAGGTGCCGGATAGCGAAGAACGCAAGGTAGTTACTATTGATGTTTTGAAAGATTTGCAACAGCAGGATAAGTCATTAGACCGAGTTAGGCTGTATAAAATGGTACGGTCAATGGGTGTAGCAACTATGTGGTATGAAGTGCTAAATGGACTATTGTATCGCAAATATCTCTCGCCAAAGGTGAATAATGGTCAAGTTGTCAAGCAGTTAGGGAGCGTTCCCAATTATGGTTTTTGCTTCGTTCGTTTAAATTACCGAAAAAACACCAAGTCGTTCTACACCCATCGTTTTGATTTTCGTGGAAAACCATTGAAAACACCATTCAACGCATTGGTTCGTTCGCCAGTGATCGAAGTCGTTCGTTTTACAGAAAACCACTGCGTTTTTTTCCTTCTTTGTTTGCCATCGTTCGATCGTTCGCTGGAAAACGATGGCGCAATAATACAATCACGTGATGTTCGCAATATCCAGCCTGATAACACAATCTCCGTGGGCACGGAGAAAAGAATCCGTTAATTCAAAGCAGAATTCTCTGACGTTTGGATAGGCAGTAAATTAATTTTACGTGTAACTAGATGTTGAAGTTCAGCTACATAATTAGACGACAGAAGTAATTAATGCACGTTTTTCCCCCGACTTGAGTAGACACCCTCGCGTCAAACCCTGCATGGTTATTCGGTTCGTTCTGAAGGCTATCTCCTTGCCAATTCTCGACGCATTGTTCATTGTTATCTGAATTTATATTATATCTAGTCTAATATATTGATGGCTATATGTACGTGTAGTAAACAAACGCCAGCCCCGAATTCCACAAGCACCGCGATATCATTTATTGAATATCAATCTTTCCATGGTAATTCATAAGCTCCGTAATTCCTTCAACGCCCCATCCCAAAAAGAAATCTTCATTTTTTTCATTTTTAAAATTTATTTCTTTCTCGATTAACAATTTGTAAATATAAGTTTTAGCAAGAACAATGATTTTTTTTGACATATGACAAATAATTAAAAGCAGCATTGTGTTAGCTTTCAAATGTCCGAATCTTTATTGATGTGTGTTCATTGTGATTAATACTTTTAACTATATTTAAGGGTGCAGATTTGGGTCAAGTTCGTTTAATGCTACCGTAACTTTAACCAAATGTGATATATTTTATGTGTTGCATGTAACAGCGGTCTTATTTGAATTCTTGAAGTAAATACGTTCAGAATGGCGCGTGAATTATAAGGCCCCAGAAGGTCGGTTGGAACTAAGCATACACAGTTACCGGAACCAATTTTCCAAAAATAACTTCCGAATCCGAATTAAATTAAAATAAGAAATTTCTTACAAGGATTAATTGTATGTAATGTTCAATTATAATGGAATATCTACAGATAGTATCAATAGATAATCATAGACGTGTTGTTTTAACATAGAAATAGCAGCTTATAATTACAAAAATATCAAGATTTAAATAAATACATGTAATATTTATATATATGTTTTAATGCACAGCAGTCTTAGCCCATGTATATCCTAACCTGACATCACAAGTATAAACCAAGGCACCCACGAGAACGCTAAATCATCAGTGATGTATTCAATGTGTTTTGTTGTCTTTGTTTGATATTGTCTGTGATGTTTTCACATTGTTTTTATGTTTCTTTTAATGTCCTATTGCTTTAGTGTCTTAATTGTTCTGTCTTAATGTACTCATGTTATATTTGTTTTAATGTATGTCTTAATGTCTATGCATTTTAGTCCGATGGACAAAACTGAGCAATAAATCTATCTATCTGTAAATTAATATATTCTTTGTGACACTTATCATCTGATAGCAAGCTGTGGGATATAATATCCAAAAGTTCTTCAACCGTAGTAAGCTCTAATCCGGACCGTATATAATACCATGGAGCCTACTATAGTAGGCTCCATGATAATACCGAAGCCATTTTGATAATAACGTCCCAGTGTTGAGAATTGTCGTAACTAAAATTCTATCATTTTCTGAATTGCTATTCAATAAATAAAAACAACGGCAATATACGGACTGTAACGGAGACCGTGAATCGAAATTTCTGTTGATCTAAGGTTAAATAAACACATTTGAGTTGTAGACGGTATCGAGGAGACCACCGTTGTGTGTCCAGGTGTGAAGTGTGGCCGCGAACATCACAAGAATGCTTTGCTGCCAGACACGTAATGGCGTCAAGAAACTTTCAAAACAAAACAAAATGTAGAAATTGTACGCACGATGAAAGGAACACGTGGAGAGAGACACACGGGTATATTGCAATAAAAGGACATACACTATTTCTAACCTGCTCAATTAATTGTTTTTCGTCGCACAAGTCGTATCTATCACAGTATCCTACCACATGATCGTTTATCGTCGCATTGTACTTTCCTGCTAATCCTGATAAGTAGTCCTTCGATTTTTGTGACCGACTGTTTGTTTACAAGGAAGGAATTTACCACCCAGCATGGCAAGCGAGTCAGGTGAGTAATTATTTTCTATGGAACCGTTATTTGCGGTCTATGGAAGTCCGATGTGGTGAGGGCGGGGTTTTATGGTCATCAGGGTCAGTGTTGGTTGACGGAGGAGTGGGGGGGGGAGGGGGAGGTTATGTCGCCCAACCAGTAATCTCATCCCAGTTCATCCAAACGAGTTTATTACCCGACATGGTAAAGCCCCTGTACAATACATGTAATATGTAATCGATGATATTTTGTACATTAGGCACATTAAATTTAATAGTTCGTTGATAAGCATTGCTAAATATTGGGAAGGTTCCATATGCTTCGGAAATGAATTGGAGAACAGTAATATATTTGTGTATTTTGCCAGTTGAATTAACAATGACTAATTGTTCCCAACTACAAATAGAAATAATAAAAATAAAATCCGCCTGTCCCACTTTTCTGGCAAACAGATAATAATAAACAAACTACTAAGTTTAATGAGCCTGACCAAGAGTTTTTACTCGATGCAATCAGCTGGGAAAGCATAAATCAACATGAGGTCTGTTCAGGCCGAAGGTTATCCTGGCCACAGTTCAAGGTTAGATCTATTAACTCGGAAAACTACATTTTTGAAGATCATCAAAAAGTCAATTCCATCAGAAGTAAGAGTAACATTTGAAAAAATATGAACAATAACAATGCTTTCATGTCTCAATTATTTTAATAATTCAAATAATTGTTTCGAATGGATGACAACAAATATACAAATCATGACATACTGGAAACTACCATCCTTGACATTATTCATGTTAAGCCGAGTTCATCCAAAGGGCAATATTTGTGGAACAGAACACAAATTATTGTCGTAAAGGAAGTTCAACCTGCAACTAGCGATTTGTTGCATACATGTATAACGACAGCCTTTGATCTTATTAATAATTCATATCTAAAAGAAATAAAATGTTATTAGACAATATCATATAGTGACATATGATATAATATATATTGCGACAAAATCTAATTCAGCATCACAAGCGACCATCGTTTGACATATGTTTAATAATGTGCCTTGAATTGCAGTATCACAACTGGATAGCTTTACCAGATTATATAATAAAATACTCATAGCACTGGGCCGACTATTTTGATTAAAAATACTGACTGAAAAAAAATACAACAAAAAGAGTAATTCAGTTTAACCATGGAGTTAAATATATTACTTGCATAGGCCAGATAGACAAATTTTCCCGGAAAATTCAAGCCACGCTTATTTGAACTCTTATATCATTTAGTATGTATCGCAAAATACATGACATGATGGCATTTCAAATGATTAATAACTTTGAAACGAAAATGTTTATTTCAAGAATAACACTAAATTGTGTTGACATGGAAATTTAGGCATTCTTCACAAAAAGCGCTGCGTATGTTTTTAAATGAATTTAAATAAAAAATAATGTCAATCATTCAACATTACAAGAAATTTTTGGTGTCTTATTCCTGAAAAATGTGAGATGTGAATCTTGGCTGGGCGTCGAAAGCAAATTGAATAGTGGTACGGCCTCACGAGGCAAGGGGGGGGGACTACTATCATAGCACTTCAGGGGAGTGTCGAGGGGACGCCTGGGTCCCGGAAGCTCCTGGGGTCTAGATCCCCGGGGAAGCGTTCAGAGCGATTTCCGGTGAATAAAATCACTCTACAATGAAGAGTATTTTTAGTTATTTTCTAATCCTTTTACCATGAAAACGCAATCGATAGGGGCTTTCTGCGATTCTGGATTAGAAAATAATAGAGTAAAGTTAAAGCTAGACATATTCATGGCCGATATAATTATTATGGGCAGTGTTAATAAATTCATTGTACAAGTAGCGCAATCTAAATTCATAATTCAAATGTAGAGATACCGCTAGCTATACTTCTGCGATAATATTATCAGATGGCGCTTGGAGTTTTTCACAACGGGTAGTAAATGCAAACATTGACTTATTTCGTGGACAAGGACGCAAAAGGAAGCAGAAGAAAAAGAAAAAAACCCAACACTGAATAGTTCATGATAGATTATATTTATAAATTCTCATCAGAATGCACACACACCGTGGTCAGTTTAATACGGTGCCGGGTATATACCGGTAGGCCTGTTATCGACGGCTTAACAGCCTACACGTTTGAGCTACCATCATTCGAGCAGTGTGTGGGCGTGTCTTAGTGTGACGTCACCCAGGCGGAACTACTTTTAATCGTTTTTTCTGCAGCAAGTCACAGCCTTGGAAACTCTATAGAAAACCATCGAACGAACGCAATGGTTTTTTCGTCGTTCGTTTTTTCAATGGTTTTTTTGAAAAAACGAACCAACGATACACCCATCGTTCGTGGCATGGTTTAAACGAAATGGTTTAAACCATGAAAACACGAACGTTAAATGGGAACGCTCCCTTAGTGCTACCTGTAGTGTTACGTAACCAGGTGTTGGTGTTGGCACATGATTTGGAGGACATCTTGGCATTAGAAAAACCTTGGCCAAGATCACTACTTGTTTCTTTTGGCCTGGTATTCAAGGAGATGTGGTGAGGTATTGTCGCTCTTGTGATGTTTGTCAAAGAACCATACATAAAGGGAGAGTTCCAAAGGTACCGCTTCAAAAGATGCCTCTAGTTGAAGTACCGTTTGTTAGGGCAGCTATAGATTTGGTCGGTCCGATTTTTCCAGCATCGGATAGAGGTCATAGATATATTTTGACGTTGGTAGATTACGCCACAAGATATCCGGAGGCTATTCCACTCAAATCTATTACAACTGAAGTTGTGGCTGAGGCGCTGGTATCCATTTTCAGTAGGGTTGGTGTGCCAGCTGAAATATTAACTGACCTGGGAACTCAGTTTGAATCTGGTATGATGCAGGAAGTCAGTAGGCTATTGTCCATAAAACGTCTTACCACTACTCCGTACCATCCTGCTTGTAATGGGTTGGTGGAAAGATTTAATGGGACTCTAAAGAGTATGTTGAAACGTTTGTGTGCTGAGCAACCGAAGGAGTGGAATAGGTTCATTGATCCATTACTATTCGCTTATAGGGAAGCTCCGCAGGAGAGTACAGGATTTGCTCCATTTGAGTTACTTTATGGAAGGACAGTTAGGGGACCTCTACAAATATTGAAAGAATTGTGGACAGGCCAGGCTGAAAATAGTGAGGTAGAGAACAGTTATCAGTATGTCGTTGATCTGAGAAATCGTTTGGAGAAAACCCTTGAAGTGGCTAAGGTAGAGTTGGAGAAGTCACAGGGACGTTACAAACACCATTTTGACAGAAAGGTAGCGTTAGAAAGTTTAAGGAAGGGGATGAGGTGTTAGTATTGTTGCCCACCAACTACAACAAATTACTGATGCAATGGAAAGTTCCCTTTGTCGTGGAGAAAGTGTTGGGACCGACAGACTACCGGGTTAAGGTTAAAGGTGCTTCTAAAGTATACCATGCAAACTTACTCAAGGGATATGTTGCAAGAACTGATTTGAGAGCTAAAGTTGGCCATGGGGGGTCTGTGTTGCAAGTTGTTAGTACTGCAGTGGTACAGTGCAGTGAGTGTAGTCCTGGAGATAGTATCGATGATGAAGAACTACTGGAGTTACACACTGCTCAAGGTAAAGAGACTTTCCTTGATGTTGATATTAACCCGGAGTTGTCATTGGATAAGCGTAGGAGTATTAATCACTTGGTGAGTAAGTACAGGAATGTTTTCACCGATTTGCCTGGATCTACAACATTGTCTGAGCATGGGATGAAGCTGACAAGTGATGTACCTATTAAGTGCAAGCCCCACCCAACCCCTTATAATATCCGAGAAGAGCTCAGTAAGGAAGTTCAGAGTATGCTAAATATGGGAGTAACTAGATCAGACTCTCCTTAAACCTCTCCAGTGGTGGTTGTGAAAAAGAAAGATGGTACCAATGGCGTATGTATTGACTTCAGAAAGCTAAATCGGGTCACGGTGTTCGATAATCATTAATGACGCTATCTCTGCTACCGTTCAAGTGCTCGATGTAAAATTTGGTATACATCATCGATGCATCAATAGACTTCTGATAAATGACAGTTTTGTTTTTTTTCTGATTGGGCGGAAACGTTGGTGGCCATCTTCAATTTATGCAAAATCTTTAATGATGTATGTCTTTGATACCATTTCAGTGTTCTATATGAAACCTGGTATACAGCATCGATGTATCAAGAGACTTGCAATGAATATAACCACATCAGTTCCTCTGAGTGGCGGAAAAAATGGGTGGCCATCTTTAATTTATGCAAAATCATTAATGATCTCTATCTCTGTCATTGATGCATCAAGAGACTTATGTAATGAATACCAGTTTCTCGGTTTGGACGGAAACCTTAGAGGCCATTTCTAATTGCAAAAATTTTCAGAATCTGTATATTTGTCACTTGACTGCTTGGTGTTCCTGAATCTTGGTTCATATTGAATACATTATGAATGGCTGGCGCCTAGAGCCGAGGGGTTTTCAGATGCGCAGCTTCGTATTAAAAGAAACATCCGTATTGCATGGCCCTCGGCCTGTGGCCTCAGGCCAATACGGCAGACCTCGGACCTATAGCAAGGCCAATATGAAAACACTTAATTAATAACATAATAATATTAATAGATGAAGAACAGCATGGTGAATATATAGAAATCATCTAATTTCGAATATACGGAGTATTGGAAAATAAAGTAAAAGTGAGGTGATTATTTACACAAATAAGAAATACAAAGTATTTCTAAGAATAGCGGCATAGTTAGCTTCTGGATGTAACCATTATATAGTAAACAAGAATAATAATATCACAGATCTGATTTATGTGAAGTATTAAATTATAAAAATGTATATTAAGAAATAGAGATTGGTTAGATGAAATAATAAGATAACTATTTATATATATAGTCCGGCAGATATGTAACAAAAAATGGGTCGATTGTGCACTTTGCAATAAAAGCATGAAACTTTGCATAGTGACAGAGAAACACATATTATTCATTTTTAGAGGGGGAGTCCGGCTTGAAAATCCGTAGTTGGCCGCCATCTTGGATTTCAAAATGGCCGCCATTAGAAACCATCAAATTCGCAAATCGGCACTTCTAAGACACATAGAAGGTTAATTTAAACGGCTATACCCACATTTGTGTACCCAAGGAAGTTGATCACCACACTTTTGCTGCATCAGAACGGATTGATTTTAAGATGACGGCCATTTTTTTCTGGCTGCCGAGAATCACTTATTTCCACGGTTATGTGACGTTGGTGAATCGATAGGCAAAAATCTACTTTTGGGTGAGTAGTATACAAAGCGTCAATTGAGTTAATAGCGCGTCACTGCGCATGCGCGAGAAAATAATGGAGTGAATTTGACCTCAGAAATTTGCATATGACCTTTGTGACGTCACGCGTCAGCCAATCAGAAGCGAGTATTGATGTCACGTGGGGTGTGGGTGGTGGGTGGTGGGAGGTGGGTTTAAGATGGCGGCGTGGGTGGTGGGTGG
>JAVTVY010044227.1:0-20713 GCA_036873755.1 Hanleya hanleyi | reverse complement strand
AGAAAACAAGACCCCACAATCCATAGCAAATCCGCAAAAATGACTCGCCACCCCTATACCCAGGCATTTTCCGCATAGATGCAAAAGTGAACTCAGTCCTCGATTTTAGGTAAAGTCCGCGTTCCGCTTTTTATATTTTCGAACAAATCCTAATTTTAAGCATATACCCACCAATGACTTGATCGCCCTGGAGGAGCGCTTCACTTTGACACTTCACTCAACCCAATCGGTCCACTAGGGGCCCCTCTCGCTCCCAAAATGTCCCGAAGATTGCCGGAGAATTTCCCTCAGCTCTCCGCGTATTTGGGACTACTCTTTCTGTCCACGGAGGCTTTTTCCCGCGACTGCATCACCGCCGACGGCTTCACCGCGGAAGAATACATGCCCCAAAGGTCACGTGACCGGAAGTGACGTCACCATGGCAACCACTTGACCTGCGCAGTGACCTGTAAAATTTGGAACTCTTCTGTGTTCGGAGGTAGCTTTTTCTCCCCAATATGCAAATTTTTTAGGTCCAAGGTCAAGTTGCCGCAATATCAGTTTTATATACTACTCAAGCAGTACGGAAAGCAGCAAACAACATGAGATTTGGACTATTACAGAAACAATATATGATACCGTTGATACTGCCCCCTATTTCACTATTAATAAGTGGGGAAAAAAGGCTGTAAAATGTTATATAGAAATCTCTTGACCTTTAGATTTACTGTACTAAACAGTTCTTGAAAAAAATTATAGTGATTCGAGTGGTATATATGGAATAATAATGTAACAAAGAGATGTGAAATATAAATGGTTTCGATACAGAATTATTAACCGAATATTGACTACCAACATTTTTGCACATAAACTTTACCCTGATACATCCAACTTATGTACATTTTGTAGCAAAGTTCCAGAGACTATTATTCATCTCTTTTGGGAATGTGAACATATCTACCCTTGGTGGAGTTTACTGGAAAATTGGTTCGCTTCGGCGGTTGTTCCGATTATATTTTCTCCAGAAAAAAATTATACTTGGTCTTTTACAACCCAGAAATCAGTCACTCAACTACTGTATTTCTATTATTAAATTTTCTATATATAAAATGAAAGTAGTTAAAAATCCCTTGGTTGAAAAGTGTTCAAAACGCTTTAAATGTGCGTACGAAACCGATAAATATTTCCAGTATAAGAACTGCGAATGGCGCTTGTTTTACCAGTATTGGTCATCGCTGCATTTACTGCTTAGACTCTTATGATGTTGTTTGCGTAGATAAATCGAGGTGTAATGACGATGTATCTGTTTGTTGTATAACATGAGTTTCTAATTACAAATACAACCATTTTTGTTTAGTACAATAAAATGTTGTATGTACAATGTGTATTACCTAACAAAACCAAATAAGATATAAAAAAAAACAAATCAGTGTTTGTTTTATGCGATTTAGTGTTAAGTCCAGCCACGATCAGCACAATCTTAATGAATTATCAGTTTCATATGACATCCGCCTTTCTTTTTCGATAAAAACGCGGAAATGGCCGCGTTCAGCACCCACAACTTCAAATAATTCAACTTACGCATCGACGGACGAATTGGTCTTTTCTTTCAGAGGAGTTAGAAGTTGAATTTGACGAAAAATTACGAGACTATGGGTAAATCAGATCACCAATATATTAGTGGGGGGGGGGTGGGGGGAGGCGGAGTGACCTCTTCCATTTCGATTCTACGTTGATTTTTTTTACAAGCGTTGATCAGCATTAATTACAAAACTTGATTTCAAATGTTCCAGATGTATATGTTCACCAGACAGCGAATATCACTGCTTTATTTATTAGATTCTTATGTCGATCTTTTGGCCAATGTTTATTATTTTAGCCCATATACAATAAAACTTATCGGTCTATCTCTCTGTGTTATCTGTGTAATCTTTGTGGTATGCCGCTGACCGCTATAGTATTCATGAATCCGCCTGATAATAGCTAGAGTTAAGCGGCGAGCTCTCTTGTGTTGGAGGTACGATTATCACCGTACGAATATGCATGATTATGAGACATGCGCAGTCATGTACTTCGCTCTATCGCTCTATCGCCATCGCTCTATCGCTCTATCGCCATCGCTCTATCGCTCTATCGCCATAGCTCTATCGCTCTATCGCCATCGCTCTATCGCTCTATCGCCATCGCTCTATCGCTCTATCGCTCTATCGCCATCGCTCTATCGCTCACCGTTTATCGCTTATTGCTTTATCGCTTCTTTGATCAGCCGACGCCATCAGTTTTATTGCCTTTATCAGTTCTGACGCGCTTATCGTCGGTCGCCAATTTATCGCTCTATCGCTCTAGTCGTTTATCGCCATCGCTCTATCGCCAATGCTCTAATGCCCATCGCTCTGTTTTTTGACGTACGATGGCGAAGTGACGTATGGCCCCTCTCGGCCATCATACGAGAGGGGCCATCGTCACTTCGCCATCGTACGTCAAAAAACAGAGCGATGGGGCGATAGAGCGATAGAGCGATGGCGATAGAGCGATAGAGCGATGGCGATAGAGCGACAGAGCGATGGCGATAGAGCGATAGAGCTATGGCGATAGAGCGATAGAGCGATGGCGATGGAGCGATAGAGCGATGGCGATAGAGCGATAGAGCGATGGCGATAGAGCGATAGAGCGATAGAGCGATGGCGATAGAGCGATAGAGCGATGACGATAGAGCGATAGAGCTATGGCGATAGAGCGATAGAGCTATGGCGATAGAGCGATAGAGCGATGGCGATAGAGCGATAGAGCGATGGCGATAGAGCGATAGAGCGAAGTACATGACTGCGCATGTCTCATAATCATGCATATTCATACGGTGATAATCGTACCTCCAACACAAGAGAGCTCGCCGCTTAACTCTAGTTATTATCAGGCGGATTCATGAATACTATAGGGGCCAGCGGCATACCACAAAGATTATACAGATAACACAGAGAGATAGACCGATAAGTTTTATTGTATATGGGCTAAAATAATAAACATTGGCTAAAAGATCGACATAAGAATCTAATAAATAAAGCAGTGATATTCGCTGTCTGGTGAACATATACATCTGGAACATTTGAAATCAAGTTTTGTAATTAATGCTGATCAACGCTTGTAAAAAAGTCAACGTAGAATCGAAATAGAAGAGGTCACTCCCCCCACCCCTAAAATATTGGTGATCTGATTTACCCATAGCCTCGTAATTTTTCGTCAAATTCAACTTCTAACTCCTCTGAAAGAAAAGACCAATTCGTCCGTCGATGCGTAAGTTGAATTATTTGAAGTTGCTGGTGCCGAACGCGGCCATTTTCGCGTTTTTATCGAAAAAGAAAGGCGGATGTCATATGAAACTGATAATTCATTAAGATTGTGCTGATCGTGGCTGGACTTAACACTAAATCGCATAGAACAAACACTGATTGCTTTTTTTTAATATCTTATTTGGTTTTGTTAGGTAATACACATTGTACATACAATATTTTATTGTACTAAACAAAAATGGTTGTATTTGTAATTAGAAACTCATGTTATACAACAAACAGATACATCGTCATTACATCTCGATTTATCTACGCAAACAACATCATAAGAGTCTAAACAGTAAATGCAGCGATGACCAATACTGGTAAAACAAGCGCCATTCGCAGTTCTTATACTGGAAATATTTATCGGTTTTGTACGCACATTTAAAGCGTTTTGAACACTTTTCAACCAAGGGATTTTTAACTACTTTCATTTTATATATAGAAAATTTAATAATAGAAATACAGTAGTTGAGTGGCTGATTTCTGGGTTGTAAAAGACCAAGTATAACTTTTTCTGGAGAAAATATAATTGGAACACCCGCCGAAGCGAACCAATTTTCCAGTAAACTCCACCAAGGGTAGTTATGTTCACATTCCCAAAAGAGATGAATAATAGTCTCTGGAACTTTGCTACAAAATGTACATAAGTTAGATATATCAGGGTAAAGTTTATGTGCAAAAATGTTGGTAGTCAATATTCGGTTAATAATTCTGTATCGAAACCATTTATATTTCACATCTCTTTGTTACATTATTTTTCCATATATACCACTCCGAATCACTATAATTTTTTTCAAGAACTGTTTAGTACAGTAAATCTAAAGGTCAAGAGATTTCTATATAACATTTTACAGCCTTTTTTTTACACTTATCAATAGTGAAATAGGGGGCGGTATCAACGGTATCATATATTGTTTCTGTAATAGTCCAAATCTCATGTTGTTTGCTGCTTTCCGTACTGCTTGAGTAGTATATAAAACTAATATTGCCGCAACTTGACCTTTGACCTAAAAAATTTGCATATTGGGGAGAAAAACTACCTCCGAACACAGAAGAGTTCAAATTTTAACAGGTCACTGCGCAGATCAAGTGGTTGCCATGGTGACGTCACTTCCGGTCACGTGACCTTTGGGGCATGTATTCTTCCGCGGTGAAGCCGTCGGCGGTGATACGCGGAGAGCTGAGGGAAATTCTCCGGCAATCTTCGGGACATTTTGGGAGCGAGGGGGGCCCCTAGTGGACCGATTGGGTTGAGTGAGGTGTCAAAGTGAAGCGCTCCTCCAGGGCGATCAAGTCATTGGTGGGTGTATGTAAAATTAGGATTTGTCCCGAAAATATAAAAAACGGAACACGGACTTTACCCCTAAAATAGGGCCTGATTCGCACATTTGCATCTGTACGGAAAAATGCCTATATGGGTATAGGGGTGGTCATTTTTGTGTGGATTTTACTATGGGTTGTGGGGTCTTGATTTCTTCGTCTCACCACGTAAAACACGATGGGAAGGGTCTCTGAGCTAAGCGGTGAAATTTTTCGAAAAGTTCACGGAGGTCTGGATAGGCCTACTGGCTCAATGGATAGGTCCATACTGGGCAATTCGCACCTGTTTATTGCGATATGGATTGTGAGATCTTGTTTTTCACGTCTCACCACGTAGAACACATGGGCGGGTTCCCGAAGCTAAGTGGTGAAATTTTTCGAAAAGTTCATGGAGGTATGGATAGGCCCATAGGCCTAATGGCTCAGTGGATAGGTCCATACTTGGCATTCACACATGTTCATTGCGATATGGGTTGTGGGATCTTGTTTTTCACGTCTCACCACGTAGAACACGATGGGCGGGGTCCCGAAGATAATCAGTGATTTTTTTCAAAAAGTCACTGCGCGCATGCGTAGTGGGTAAATGGTGCTGGGTGGCCGTTTTGGGGTCTAGGTGAGCCCCTAGTGGTCCGATGGTGTCACAAGAGGTCTTATTTTGAAGCTCTCGTGGAGGAGCACCCGACTGAAGTAATGTATCGTCCGTTTTCAATATTCTGCGCATGCGCAGTCTGGCCGTAGTATAGAAAGCAAGCATTTTGGGGGTGCGTAGGAGTGTGTTTGGGATAGAGATAGACCACTATTGGTCCAAATGGTTCGTGGGAGGTGTCAAAGTGAAGCTTTTGTGGGGTAGAGTCAGAATACAGGACATATATGGTACAATACAGGACAGATATTGTAAAACACAGGACAGATATTGTATAACATAGGAGAGATATGGTATAATACAGCACAGATATGGTATAATACAAGACATATATTGTAAAATACAGCACAGATATGGTATAATACAGGACAGATATTGTATAATACAGGACAGATATTGAATAATACAGGACATATATTGTATAATACAAGACGGATATTGAATAATACAGGACAGATATTGCATAATACAAGACATATATTGTATAATACAAGACATATATTGTAGCATCCGGATGTAAAACCACAGTCCCGGATGTAAAACAATGAAAACCCCGGGTGTAAGATGAGGTCCCGGATGTAACTGGTCATACATACTTAGGTTATTATTATGGACAACATAGATACAGTCTGGTCATACATAATTATGTTATTATTATGGACAACAAACATACAGTCTGATATGTAATTTCTAACAATTAAGAAAAATTCAAAACGATAAATGTGTGAAGTACTAGCCAGATAAGCTGACTAACGCCACATCACCGCGATGTATATATTATCAGGATACTGTGCTGTTCCCGCAAGAGTACAAGTACATGGACAAGAAAAATGTACATTGGTAGAGTATATGTATATGGACAGATTACATGTACAGGCACATAGTACATGTATAGGCACATAGTACATGCACATGTACTTTCGCTACTACTTGTACTGATGACGTCACCGATGACGTCATAGATGCTGTGGACATCCATCAAATCGGGGTCTACACCCCGAGAGCTAGAAAATGACACCTCCCACGGCGTATTCGGACCAATTGTGGTCCATCTCTACCCCAAACACACCTCCACGCACCCCCAAAATGATCACTTTACTTACTACACCCAACTGCGCATGCGCAGATTGAGGCGACTTGCAATAAAAAGCACACCATTCTGACCCTACCCCACAAAAGCTTCACTTTGACCCCTCCCACGACCCATTTGGACCAATAGTGGTCCATCTCTACCCCAAGCACACTCCCACGCACCCCCAAAATGCCTGCTTTCTATACTACGGCCAGAGTGCGCATGCGCAGAATATTGAAAGCGGACGATGAATTAGCCCAGTCGGATGCTCCTCCACGAGAGCTTCAAAATAAGACCTGGTACGACACCATCGGACCACTTGGGGCTCACCTAGACCCCAAAACAGCCACCCAGGACTATTTACCCACTACGCATGCGCGCAGGGACTTTTTCGAAAAATTACACCGCTTAGCTCCGAGATCCTGCCCATCGTGTTTTACGTGGTGAGACGAAGAAAACAAGACACCACAACCCATAGTAAAATCCACAAAAAATGACCCTATACACATACAGGCATTTTCCCGTACAGATGTAAATGTGCGAATCAGGCACGATTTTAGGGGTAAAGTTCGTGTTCCACTTCCACATATTTTCGGGGACAAATCCTCAATTTACATGCACCCACCCATGACTTGATAGGCAGGCCCGATAAGCCGGAGACCGATATTAGCCCTTTTGAACATGGTTGATAGGGGTTTCCCCTATTGTAGGGGTAAAGTCCGTGTTCCGCTTTTTGTATTTTTGGGACAAATCCTAATTTTACATACACCCACCCACTACTTGATCGCCCTGGAGGAGCGCTTCACTTTGACACCTCACTCGACCCAATCGGTCCACTAGGGGCCCCTCTCCCCCCCAAAATGTCCCGGAGATTGCCGAAGATTGCCGGAGAATTTCCCCCAGCTCCCCGCGTATTTGAGACTATTTTTCTGTACGCGGAGGCTTTTTCCCGCGACCGCATCACCGCGGAGGAATACATGCCCCAAACGTCACGTGATCGGAAATGACGTCACCATGGCAACCACTTGACCTGCGCAGTGACCTGCAAAAATTGGAACTCTTCTGTGTTCGGAGGTAGTTTTTCTCCCCACTATGCAAATTTTTTAGGTCAAGGGTCAAGTTGCGTTAATATCAGTTTTATATACTACTTGAATGACATACTGATAATTATTCCAGAAAATTGGCTGCGCATTTATAAATGGACTGAAAAGAGTCAAATGACAAAAAAAATCCGTTATTATCTAAAATATCATTTACAAACCGCACGCCTTTTCCATCCCAGTGACCTAAATGTAGAGCTTTATTATCAATTTGAATTTTTTCATTGTACCATTTCATTCGAGAAAGTTTGACAGTCCTCTAGTTTTATTTGAAATTCTGTCCAGGCTAAAAGCGTGTCCCTCCAAAATACGTTTTCCATCGTTGGTATAATATTAGTTCTTAAGAATGCTGAACCAACTCCTATTGGGTCTATATTCTTTGGCATATACATTTTCAAAATATTACCCCACTTGGAACTATCACCTTGTAATATCCTAATCCACGATATATTTTGTGCTTGGATTAAATATTAACAATAGGATTATCTAAACCGCCATGTTCAAGTGGTTTAACAGAAATTTTTCTGAAAATTTTAACAGGTTTCGAGTTCCAAACAAATTGAAAACAGCGGTTCTGGAATTCATTTATAAGTGGTTCGGGTGGGTTTGGAAGAGCGGAAAATAGATGGTTGAGTTTCAGCAACAACAAGCTTTTTTAAAATGACATTTCGTCCTAGTGGAGTCAGTCCTATTTTGGACCATATCTTCATGAGTATGACAATATCTTTTAATTTATCTTTGTAATTTTTTCAACCTTTTCGGCCAAATTGTTTATAAACACAAGACCTAATAGCTTAAAGTCACCTTGTGACCAGTCTAAATTCCTTTTAGTACGAAACCACTGAGAAAATGTTGGCACTTTGCATAAAACTGCAATTTAAAACCAGTCACGACAAATTTAGACCCGCGAAGGAAGAATTAAAGAGGTGGGTCGGGGTACACCCCCATGTAATTTTAGATTTATTTCACACGCTTCTCTACTAATTTTCGACCCATTTCAAGGCACCCCCTCGTAATTATTGAGGGTGGAGAGACGAAGTGGTCCTTGGTCTCCGCTCTTTGAGACATTCCGTTCTTTGTGCAATGCGGGGGTATAGGGGGAGAGGCAAATCTTAATAAATTAATATCCTATCAACGTTCTCCAATAATTGAACATTAATAAGCGTCAATCCTTCCCCCCTCCGTGTCATTAATCAAAGATCTTTTTTTTATATATTCATAATGGCATTCCTTGAATCAACTCAGAGTCGCTTTCTTGTACAGAATTTTTCTTAGTATGCATGGCGTTGATATTCATTTGGACCGCCATGAAAATCTTGTACCGACAAATACCGTGAACACAAAGGTAGGCCAAAATGTCGACTTGTCTCGTTTTGGTGTAGTCATGCGCAGTCATGTACTTCGGTCTATCGCCATCGCTCTATCGCTCTATCGCCATCGCTCTATCGCTCTATCGCCATCGCTCTATCGCTCTATCGCCATCGCTCTATCGCCATAGCTCTATCGCTCTATCGCCATCGCTCTATCGCTCTATCGGTCTATCGCCATCGCTCTATCGCTCTATCGCCATCGCTCTATCGCCATCGCTCTATCGCTCTATCGCCATCGCTCTATCGCCATCGCTCTATCGCTCTATCGCCATCGCTCTATCGCTCTATCGCCATCGCTCTATCGCTCTATCGCCATATCGCTCTATCGCTCTATGGCACGATGGCGAAGTGACGATGGCCCCTCTCGGCCACCATACTATCGTCTTTTGTCTGTGACGAGGAACCATTTATTGATGAGGACAAATGGTGACCGGTCATTTCATCGCCATTTATTTATCGATGGGGCTTGGTCATCGCCATTTATTTAAGAAATAATGTTTTCTTAGGCGTGCTCAATGGTTATTTTACGCACGGTTAGTGTGGGAAAGTTTATATTTCAGAGCAAGGGCGAAGCCCGCGCTCTAAAATTTATAAACTTTTCCTCACTAACCACGCGTAGAATAATCATTGAACACGCCTAGCAAAACATTATACCTATTCTATTGTACTACCCAAATTGATTATCAACAAAGATTATAATGAAAAGTTGAAAACATATTTTAAACTGTGACAACCTTTCTCCCCTTTCTTGAAAAACTCGTCCACTGATGCTCCCGTCTCGGTTGGCATCGTGCCATCGTGGTTGGCATCGAGTTTATGCGGTCTCTCAAATGGAGAGTGATACTGTCAGCTGCGTTAGCTGTGTGGAAATTACGTGGCTATATGTTTATTTGTGTCGCTTTGTTAATCAATTTCACGAAGGAAACAAAGTTAAAGTTGAGAAAGACATTTCATCTTGTATTTTATTTGTTTGTTTTATTCGATTGTTACTTGTATGAAAGCAGACGTCCCTTTCTTCATCCGACTTGTGAAATGGAATCTCTCAATGATAACCGTGCTAAAACGTGTAATAAATGCACAGTTGGCTCGATGTTATTGACACACGTGTTATAGAATTGGGGATGGGGCCTGGGCATCACCAATAACTGGCGACGAGCATTGAGTGTAGGTATCAGGTCATCGCCAATAAATGGTTATGGTCATCGCCATATAATGGTGATGATGGAATATGGCGATGGTTCTAACTAATCGCCATTTATTGGTGACGGAGTTATCGCCTCTTTTTTTTCTTGGTAGCTACCACAATTTTCCTGGCTGTGTAGACTATCAACTTGTAATAAATATATAGTTTACATCTTTGGCCGTGACCCAGTGACACGATGACCCCTGAAAAGAGCCACTGTAAATATGATTCTGGAAAGTAACGGACACTTTACTTGGTTTAAACCGATTCAGTGTTGTCAGATGTTTCTGAGAAAGATCATGTTGATTCCGCTTGGCGAATTTGACCGGTTGACCGTATGTCTCAATACGTGGTTGAGAACTTTGGTAAACGTAAACCGTATGTCTCAATACGTGGTTGAGAACTTTGGTAAACGTAAACCGTATGTCTCAATACGTGGTTGAGAACTTTGGTAAACGTAAACCGTATGTCTCAATACGTGGTTGAGAACTTTGGTAAACGTAAACCGTATGTCTCAAGACGTGGTTGAGAACTTTGGTAAACGTAAACCGTATGTCTCAATACGTGGTTGAGAACTTTGGTAAACGTAAACCGTATGTCTCAATACGTGGTTGAGAACTTTGGTAAACGTAAACCGTATGTCTCAATACGTGGTTGAGAACTTTGGTAAACGTAAACCGTATGTCTCAATACGTGGTTGAGAACTTTGGTAAACATAAACCGTATGTCTCAATACGTGGTTGAGAACTTTGGTAAACGTAAACCGTATGTCTCAATACGTCTCAATGAGTGGTTGAGAACTTTGGTAAACGTAAACCGTATGTCTCAATACGTGGTTGAGAACTTTGGTAAACGTAAACCGTATGTCGACCTCAAAACGTGGTTGAGAACTTTGGTAAACGTAAACCGTATGTCTCAATACGTGGTTGAGAACTTTAGTAAAGCATCGACGTGTGTCTCAATACGTGCTTGAGAACTTTGGTAAACGTAAACCGTATGTCTCAATGCGGTTTTCCGAGAACTTTGGTAAACATAAACCAAATGTCATCTCAATACGTGGTTGAGAACTGGTAAACGTAGCCATGTCTCAATACGTGGATTAGAGAACTTTGTTGGCGTAAACCGTATGTGTCTCAATACGTGAAGTTGAGAACTTTGGTAAACGTGACCGTATGTCTCAATACGTGGTTGTGAACTTTTGGTAAACGTAAACCCGTATGTCTCAATACGTGGTTGAGAACTTTGGTAAACGTAAACCGTATGTCTCAGCCGTGGTTGAGAACTTTAGTAAGAAACGTAAACCGTATGTCTCAATACGTGGTTGAGAACTTTGGTAAACGTAAACCGTATGTCTCAATACGTGGTTGAGAACTTTGGTAAACGTAAACCGTATGTCTCAATACGTGGTTGAGAACTTTGGTAAACGTAAACCGTATGTCTCAATACGTGGTTGAGAACTTTGGTAAACGTAAACCGTATGTCTCAATACGTGGTTGAGAACTTTGGTAAACGTAAACCGTATGTCGACCTCAAAACGTGGTTGAGAACTTTGGTAAACGTAAACCGTATGTCTCAATACGTGGTTGAGAACTTTGGTAAACGTAAACCGTATGTCTCAATACGTGCTTGAGAACTTTGGTAAACGTAAACCGTATGTCTCAATACGTGGTTGAGAACTTTGGTAAACGTAAACCGTATGTCTCAATACGTGGTTGAGAACTTTGGTAAACGTAAACCGTATGTCTCAATACGTGGTTGAGAATTTTGGTAAACATAAACCGTATGTCTCAATACGTGGTTGAGAACTTTGGTAAACATAAACCGTATGTCTCAATACGTGGTTGAGAACTTTGGTAAACGTAAACCGTATGTCTCAATACGTGGTTGAGACTGGTGTACAGGCTGGTACACGGACGCAATAGCGGAGATCAGGATTCTCTCCCTTCTTACACGCGTACAAAATTTGGAGCTCGTCTGTTTGGAGTTATGAACCATGACCCGATGCTTATGTGGTGCGAATATGGCCAGCATCAATCATGTTCCCCAACATATATTGTGTTCACGTGGTCGCATGAACAGACTGACAGACGGACGCTATTGGTGAAATTATGATTTACACAACCATATCTGTATTGGGGTTTGGATATCATGACCGGATTGACATGTGGTGTGAATTTGGTCCTCGTTAACCTTCGTCAACATCTATTGTGTTCATGTGGTTGAACAGAGGGACAGACTGCCTGGAGGACAACACTTCACGCACGAATGGTAGAGCGGTAAAATAAATATCTCAAAATATATGCGCACTGAACTAGATCAAACTCGTTCGGTGAGAACGATAATATGAAATATTTCAAATTCTCTATTGTCAGGATGATCTCATTGTTTGGATAGGGCTGCCTCAATCTTGGGTGTTTATTTGTAGATGAAAAAATATCGCAGGTGATTTAGTCCGGAGTTCGCTCACACCCTCGCGATCGATCCAGATTTCTCAGTCGGAAGAAACCAAAACAATTTGATACGTTCCTCTCAGTCGCTTTCGACAAAGTCGTGAGTAAAAATGTGCTGCACACCTAAAGCCCTGGTCACACTGTCAAGAATTGGGCAAATCCGTCATGTAAGACACACACAAATAGGTGACTAAATGTGGGGAACCATTCAACCAAGAAGTGAAAAGGGTCAAGTACATTGCACGCAAACTGTTGCCCATTGACGTTGGCTTACATGACGGGTCTACCAAGAATTGGGTAGGCGAATCACCGCGAACTGGAAAATCGTGGCCACTCTTGGCAATTCGTACAAGCATCTTGCGGGGTTCGTCGCAGATCGCGACCGTTCCTGCCTATTCTCGGAGGGAGTACGAAAGTTTTGAAATGTTCAAAACATTCGCCGGCCAAGTACGAATAAATGGTATACGTATGGCGTTCTTGGCACTATCCTAATAGGTTCTCGCATGCATTCTCCTCCTATCGTGTATATTCGTGAGTAGTCGTAGTAGTTCTTTCGGTCACAAATCAGCAAGAATGCCGTACGCATTGTACGATTGTTGGACGCATTCTACGCTTCTTGTACGATCATACTACGATACTGAGAAGAATTCAACACGATGAGTGGCGACAGCACCACGAATACCCGCGACAGTACTACGAATACACACGCTGGCGCTACGTTACATGAAGAATAGACTATGCTTCCTCCCGATTGCGTAGGATTGCTCCACGATCTCTCGCGAAGACCATATGTTGTACGCTGTCAGACTGCAAACTGATGAGAGCCTCGCTCGACTGTCTTTATATAGGTTCGCGTGGCCTCCTGGGTGGTCGTGTCACAGCGTAACAGGTTCGTACTGCATTAGTACTCACATCGTCCGCATACGTACTTATTCGTAGCAGATTATCGAGCATTCGTAGCGGGTTCGCGGGCTGTCGTGTTGATGCGTAGGGCGTTCTTCATTGAATCGTACTGCATGCGTACTCATTCTTGATGATTCTTGTTAAATGCTTATGGCTGTCGTACAAGGAACCTACGGCATGCGTAAGGGATTCGTAGGACAGTTTTAAAGAGGCCCTCTACAGGCGAATTGACACGAACCGACAAGATTAAAATATTCTTGGTCATTGGCCGGCATTCTCCACCCAGTTCCTGACAGTGTGACTGGCACTTTACCGATTTCCTTCCGATCTGATCCAATTGCTATCGCTTACGACAGAACCGTGCAGATTTGCGCCGGGATTTTTTACTAATACGATCAAAACACCTATATATTCTCCTACAACGGTACATAAAATACTTAGCATATCAAAACAATCATTTGACTACTTTTTATCTGGGTTAAAGTGTATGGGTCATTCCACAGGCCGTCAAAACAAGAGTTTTAGAAGGGTGAGGTGGTTGTTTAGGGGGATTTCAGAGTGAAGTGTCGAATGCTTTATGTATAGAGAACCCATATTTCGGCACCATAAATCCACACCCACCCTCACAAAACTCATTTTTTAGGGCATGTGAGCCATTCTAATCTTCTGTTGCATAATTTGTTGTTTGATCCTGGTGTTTGTAAAACAACAACGACCTCCTTATACGGTATATTCGAATTTTCTGACTGGAATGGGCGTTTAAAGCCCCGTATTTTCGATACTCAGAGGTGAGCGGTGTGTGGTAACTCAACAACCTCACCTAGATTGATGTTACACCCCTAAATAACGGCCATTCCCTCATGTAAGAAGTCACGGGAGTGCTGGTACATGCAGTACATGGAGATGGCAGCCATGCAGTGGACTTCAGATCAATATTACAATTATAGTATATTGTTGCTCATAATACACAAAGCATTCTAGCTCTCAGTCCATGACACCACGGAGCATACTATAGAGTAGGCCTCATGATGAAACTATACATGTACAGTACAGTACAACGCAGGACTTCAAGTCAGATCCTAATTTATCTTTTTCTCAGCGTAACTGCGTAATTCCAGCTATAACCCTCTCTTTTTCTGACAACGTAACTGCGTAACTCCAGATATAGATCTCTCTTTATGACAGCGCAACTGCGTAACCTCGTCGAAGGACCATTTCTTTTTTGCTCAGCGTAACTGCGTAACTTTGTTAGACCCTTTCTGTTTTGCTCAGCGTAACTGCGTAATTTCGGATCTAGACCTCTCTTTTCCTGAGAGCGTAACTGCGTAACTTTAGGTGCACCGTAGACATCTGTTTCTGACAGCGTAACTGCGTAAATTCGGCGATGGATTATTTATTTCCTCAACGTAGTTGCGTAACTTCGTCAAACTCTTTCTCTTTTTCTCAGCGTAAAGTTATGCTGGTCTCCAGTGATGGACCAATTCATTTTACTCACAGGGTAACTGCGTAACTTCGTCAGACCCTTTCTCTTTTGCTCGGCGTAAATGCGTAACTTGGCTCTAGACCTCTCTTTTACTGAGAGCGTAACTGCGTAATTTTAGGTGTACCATAGACATCTTTTTCTGACAGTGTAACTGCGTAGCGTAAGTTCAGCTGTGAACCTCTTTGCATGCGGACAGCGTAACTGCGTAACTTCATCCATGGACCATTTATTTTTGCTCTTCGTAACTTTATTAGACCCTTTCTGTTTTGCTCCTCACAAATACCATAACATGATTTGAGGCTTTCCCTTTTTGTCAGCGTAAGTCCAGGGATAAATCAATTCATCTTTTCTGACAGCGTAACTGCGTAACTCCAGATATAGATCTCTCTTTATGAAAGTGTAACTGCGTAACCGCATAGAAGGACCATTTCCTTTTTGCTCAGCGTAACCGCGTAACTTTGTCAGACCCTTTCTCTTTTGCTCGGCGTAAATGCGTAACTTGGTTCTAAATCTCTCCTTGACTCGAGAGCGTAACTGCGTAATTTTAGGTGTACCATAGACATCCTTTTCTGACAGGGTAACTCCGTAAGTTCAGCTGTGAACGTCTTTGCATGCGGACAGTGTAACTGCGTAACTCCATTCATGGACCATTTATTTTTGCTCTGCGTAACTTTATTAGACCCTTTCTGTTTTGCTCCTCACAAATAGCATTAACTTGATTAGAGGTTTTCCCTTTTTCTCAGCGTATTAAAGTGCGCAAGTCCAGGGATACATGTAAATCAATTCCTCTTTTCTGAAAGCGTAACTGCGTAAATCCAGATATAGATCTCTGTTTATGACAGCGTAACTGCGTAACCTCGTCGAAGGACCATTTCCTTTTTGCTCAGCGTAACTGCGTAACTTTGTCAGACCCTTTCTGTTTTGCTCAGCGTAACTGCGTAATTTCGGATGTAGACCTCTCTTTTCCTGAGAGCGTAACTGCGTAACTTTAGGTGCACCGTAGACATCTGTTTCTGACAGCGTAACTGTGTAAATTCGGCGATGGATTATTTATTTCCTCAACGTAGCTGCGTAACTTCGTCAAACCCTTTCTCTTTTTCTCAGCGTAAAGTTTTGCGTATCTCCAGTGATGGACCAATTCATTTTACTCACAGCGTAACTGTGTAACTTCATCAGACCCTTTCTCTTTTGCTCGGTGTAAATGCGTAACTTGGCTCTAGACCTCTCTTTTACTGAGAGCGTAACTGCGTAATTTTAGGTGTACATGTACCATAGACATCTTTTTCTTACAGCATAACTGCGTAAGTTCAGCTGTGAACCAGTCTTTACATGCTGACAGCGTAACTGCGTAACTCCATCCATGGACCATTTGTTTTTGCTCTGCGTAACTTTATTAGACCCTTTCTGTTTTGTTCCTCACAAATAGCATAACATGATAAGAGGCTTTCCCTTTTTGTCAGCGTATGTGTGTAAGTCCAGGGATAAATCAATTCCTCTTTTCTGACAGCGTAACTGCGTAACTTCGTCAGACCCTTTCTCTTTTGCTCGACGTATAAGCGTAACTTGGCTGTAGACCTCTCTTTGATCCGAGAGCGTAACTGCGTAATTTTAGGCGTACCATAGACATCTTTTTCTGACAGCGTAACTGCGCAAGTTCAGCTGTGAACGTCTTTGTATGCGGACAGCGTAACTGCGTAACTCCATTCATGAACCATTTATTTTTGCTCTGCGTAACTTTATTAGACCCTTTCTGTTTTGCTCCTCACAAATAGCATATGATTAGAGGTTTTCCCTTTTTGGCAGCGTAAGTGCGTAAGTCCAGGGATAAATCAATTCCTCGTTTTCTGATAGCGCAACTGCATAACTCCAGATATAGATCTCTCTTTATGACAGCGTAAGTGCGTACAACCTCGTCGAAGGACCATTTCCTTTTTTCTCGCGTAACTGTGTAACTTTGTCAGACCCTTTCTCTTTTGCTCAGCGTAACTGTGTAATTTCGGATCTAGACCTCCCTTTTCCTGAGAGCGTAACTGCGTAACTTTAGGTGCACTGTAGACATCTGTTTCTGACAGCGTAACTGTGTAAATTCGGCGATGGATTATTTATTCCCTCAACGTACCTTCGTAACTTCGTCAAACCCTTTCTCTTTTTCTCAGCGATTTTGCATAACTCCAGTGATGGACCAATTCATTTTACTGACAGCGTAACTGCGTAACTTCGTCAGACCCTTTCTCTTTTGCTCGGCGTAACTGCGTAACTTGGCTCTAGACCGCTCTTTTACTGTGAGCGTAACTGCGTAATTTTAGGTGTACCGTATAGACATCTTTTTCTGACAGCGTAACTGCATAAGTTCAGCTGTGAACCTCTTTGCATGCGGACAGCGTAACTTCATCCATGGACAATTGAATTTTGCTCTGCGTAACTTTATTAGACCCTTTCCGTTTTGCTCATCATAGTTCTGCCATTTCTCCAGATAATTATATTTCAAATTAGGTCAATCCAATATGGCTGCCAAAGCTTTTGACTAATCACCATCTTGTCACTGTGCTGCATATGTATGCAACATATGATGTAAGAGCTTTTGGAGTTATCAGCACAGACGGTAAAGGGCTTAAATATACACGTGTGCATCATTTTTCAGCCTACATGTATATATGAGTGTAACCCATCAAAACATTGTATTAACTAGAATTTGACCTACCTTGATGAAATAGTACGTTTTGATGAAGTTGAATAGGCTTCAATAAAGTACTGTAGTGTACATTTGAACAGCCAAGCCATATCCCTGCAGAAACTGCAACAACCAGAATTTGACCTTGATAAAATAGGCCAAGGTCAATGATATGGTTATCCAGCTGATGGCCGATAGGAGCAATTATTGTCTGGATCCGATTGGGTGAAAACTATGGTGGCCATCTTTAATTTATGCGAAACCATTAATCTTGTGTATCTAAGATACCATTTCGCTGTTCAGTGTGAAACGTGGCATAGATCATCGATACATCAAGAAACTTTCAAGGAATGACCGAGGTATGATAGCACTCCATTTCCAGGTAACAGGCTGCATCTTCAGTCTGTCCCCGAACTCACGACCTTCGTGACAATAGCCGAACCACTCTATCCATTCAACCACGGAATCACTCTACAAGAGACTGTCTTTAAAGTCTATTTATACTTCGCACATGCGCTTGTTTTACCTAGAAAAACTATGTCATCATCTGGTAATTCCTGCTCTCCTCCCCTGCACACCACTCTTCAGTGCCGGAGGGAGACTTGAGTATGCAGTAAACCCACCAAGAGAAATATCAACCAGTTTAATATTGAATAAGCTGAAAGTTTCTTAGCATAGATTATTACCTCATTTCGGTATGATTTCATACCTGCTGCAGGGGAACCTTGGCGGCCATCTTTAATTCATGCAAAATCTTTAATGATGTACATCTCTGAATGAGTGAGTTAGGGGTTTAACATCACGCGGAATCACTCTACAAGAGACTGTCTTTAAAGTGTATTATACTTCGCACATGCGCTTGTTGTACCTAGAAGAACTATGATGTCATCTGGTTTGTGTTTGATAGTTCTTACTCTTCTCCCCTGCACATCGCTCTTCAGTGCCGGAGGGAGACTTGAGAATGCGGTGAACCCAGCAAGCGAAATATCAACTTCTTTAATACTGAAAACCTAAAAGTTTCTTAGCATAGATTCTTACCTCATTTCGGTATGCTTTCATACCTGCAGAGGAAACAGCCATCATGTAGAGGAAATTAAACTTCCCCTTGTGGCAACAGACATGGTACAAAACTCGTGCCTCACCCTATTGGGGGCCATTTAAGTGTTCTATATGAAAGTTGAATAACGAAATCAGTTCCTCTGAGTGGCAGGAAGGATGGGCAGCCATGTTTAAGTTAAATCATTTATGATCTCTATCTCTGATACTGTTGAAGAAGAATTATGATGTCATCTGGTTTGTGAATTAATAGTTCCTCTTCTCTCCTGCATACTGCTCTTCAGTGCCAGAGGGAGAGTTGAGTATGCAACCCAGCAAGCCAAATATCAACCGCTTTACTAAAAGTTTCGTAGTGTAGTTTTTTACCTTATTTCGGTACCTTGGCGGCCATCTTTGATTTATGCAAAAACTTTAATGATGTATTTCTCTGGTACCATTTAAGTGTTCTATGCGGAACTTGGTATACAGCATCGATGTATCAAGAGACTTGTAATGAATAAATTACATGAGGTGGGAAGGATGGACAGCGATCTTGAACTTATGCAAAAGGCGTATTCCAAGTAAAACTATACCACTTTCTGTCAAATTGTCCGTCTCACCGGAAAATGACGTTTGTAACATTGAAAATGTTAAAAAACTGACTGAGTCTTGTACTGTGTTTGCTAAACACACAAATGTTGTGTAATGTATGCATATCTGAATATAAACAGTTTTACACTGCACATTTCTTATCTGCAGTATAATAGAGAGACAGAAATGTAAATGTTACTAATGTCATTTGTTCTAATGTCATATGTCCGTCCAATTTTATTTATAATATTCACCACAAAACAAATGTCAATTAAATTATTCAATTAAAGATTTACAGTGGTACTAGCTTGACCTTATTGAGATATATGTACCATTGCCAGTGTATTAAATACCAATACATCAATACTATGAGCATTTAAAAAACGTTTCTAATGTAATTTCCGTCCAACTCCCTTGATGGAAAGGACATTAGAACTTTTTGAAAAGGCTCAATATTACAGCATGGGTGACGACATACACTGACAATGGTACAGATATATCAATATGCTTGGCCTAATTCCACTGAGCATATGCAAGTGCTTCTGTTATAAGAAATTTCTTGTACATTTCTTCAAATAGATTTTGATGGACAACTGACATTAGTAACACAAATGTTACTATAAATGTCATTTGTGTTTTGTTCCGCTAAACTGAAAACTGTACAAATAATTCATAGGGGCACTTGTTTATTTTCATCTTATGCAATTCATTGACACATTTTAGATAATAAGGTACAGGGAACTTTGTTTGTTTATGATGTCTTCCAAGTTATTGGTGTTACTAATGTCATATTCCGTCAAGGACGGACAGAAATGGGAGTTAGTGGTACAGTTTTGCGTGGAATCCGCCAAAATCATTTATGATCTCTATCGCTGATACCGTTCAAGTGCTTGATGTAAAATTTGGTATACCTCATTGATACATCAAGAGACATAGGGTGAATGACAGAAGTTGTTTCTCTGATTGGGCAGAAATCTTGGCAACCATTTTTAATTTATGCAAAATAATTAATGATCTATATCTTTGGAAACGTTCAAGTGTTCATTATGAAACTTGGTAAACATCATCCATGCATGAAGAGACAACGAATGACAGAACCAGTTTTCTCTGATTGTTCGGAAACACATTTGTTGACCATTTTGAATTTATTCAGAATCATTATAGATCTATATCTGATAATCCCTGGTTACTGTTGATGCACTATCGACTGTAAGCTTATGCTGTGATTTACGATGAGCAGAAGAGAAATTATCTGAGAAAGTTACGCAGTTACGTGGAGATTAAGAGAAAGGATTCAGGGCTGAAGTTATGCAGTTACGCTAAGGCCATTGTCACATGATTGGATGACCAGTCCTCATCTACATTTTGAGGGCAAATAATTAAAATATATGAGGGATTTACATTCTCATGAGTAATATTTACTCATTTTCTTCAAATTCGTATACAACTTGTTTGCAATTTAATAATTAATAATAATTAATGTTTAGCATCTATCATGCATATTTAAAAAATCAAGGTACCGTATTGCTAAACAACCAATCAAGTGACAATGGCCTAACATAAAAGGGATTTAGGGCTGGA
>JAVTVY010044226.1:0-20713 GCA_036873755.1 Hanleya hanleyi | reverse complement strand
CGAAGAAAATCAAACCGCCCTCCATTTTCTCCCACGTGATCCTTGTACGCATGCGCATTGACTAGTATCATTTATAACCTGGTTCCCGAACACAATGGTATAGGTAACAAGCACTTACATAATCGGGGCACCAGGCTAACAAGGTCTGACTCGTTTCTATCTCATTTTGGGGCCTTCTATTGATGACATTCAAATAGAATTTCTATATTTTTAAGCGTCTATATTATTAAGGGTCAAACAATCTGTCTGAGCAGATTATATTAATCAAATTTGGCAAAAGTGTATGTTATCATAGCACCGTATTTTTCGCATGTATGTTAATTCGACAAAGTTTCGAGCTTGTTCTGTTGACAAGGTGAATGAAACACCGTGAGCAAAAGAAAATACTCAATCGAGTCACAAGTTTAGCTCAGTTGAAACTATGTTTCGATAACTGATTCCGACAGTATAAAAAATATATTCTCCGGTATAAATTATCTGTAAGATGTAACATTTTCTTCACCCTCTAAATACCTGTTTACATGTATCTCCCTTCTCCGACCTGGGTTCACAGGGGCAATTATATTGTACAAATATTAAAAATATGACATATTTACCTGGAGGGTTACGTCGTTAATGCCAATTAGATCAGCTAAGGTAGCATTCTGTGAAATGTGATCTTTAAGGTCCGACAGGCTGGGAGTTGCAAAAGGTCAAGCGATTTTCTTTCGGTTCTCCTCACCGATCAACAGCAGGCAAGTCGCCATCTCGCAAAAAGTCCACTTCGTGAAAAACGGCTGTGTGCAATTTATCGTAATGGAAGTTTGTTTTGAAGTCCCCTCAACTAAACATTTTACAAAAAAAATCTTTAAAATGCCGACTTCCGTCCTGTCAATGGACACGACGCTCCATGTATTGATGCTACTGATAGAGCTGATAGCATATTATGAAATCATTTATAGTGGGAATTTACAGTAACGCCAACTGTTACTATTAGCGAAGCTTTGTTGCTAAATATATTTGGACGCGTCATTCAAATTCTCCCGTAATTTTCTTACCAAATTCAATTTTATTACCAGACGGACAATATTCCTCTAAAGACATTCATAGCTTCGGATAACAGAATTGCCCAGTCGCCTTTCAGTGACAGGAGGAGGATTCCCTTGAGTTCATATCTTTCCCAGCCACAATGAAATGATTGAGACGTCCATTTTACGCTTGGCAAGCATGACATTGTTGATACCGACAAGTTCATATTGTCTGTTCCCCTTCCTTTCCACTCCTAATTGAAAAAGTTGGTTATTTACCTAGAAGAGATACAGACTATATGAAGTCTTCACACAACATTAACACAAAACACGTCTTTTTCCGTTTTCCTATTTTATATTTTCAATGTTCTGAGATATTTGTAGTCCGTGAAGGATTATTCATGCGTTTTTTCCTTCCCTTGAGGTTTCACATGAATACATATGATTTTCAATAGACTTACGTTCTCAGTAGCCTCTTTCCTGGTAGCCTCACAATTTGGCGATTGTAAGAAAGCCCAGACGATCTTAATCGGTCAAATTCTTGCTCTGCTAAGAAAGTCGTGTGATAACGTAACCCGGGCTGTCAAAACTAATTGAATTATATCGTCGACAAATGTCCCACTGGGACTGGGGGCAATAGCGTCTTCTCAGATTCGCTGAAGACACAATATAGAAGATTTATCAATTTAATCTACACTCCGTGACAGGTTTCTTGTTTTCTCAGTCCATGTCAATTGCAATGTTATAGTAAAACGAAACATTCGGATGCGAATTTTTACAACTGTATCATTGTTCATGCAAGAGGCTATGGTTTCATATACATAGATACATGTACTTCTACGGTGACACAGCTATCTTTCATTGGATGATTATGTGAAATTTGGCAACGCAATATATCGACAGCATATAGGTATTCCAAAGGGTACTAATTGCGCGCCCCTTTTGACTGACCTATATTTGTTCTCTTATGAAAACGACTACATGTAGACGCTTTCAAAACCCGATCATTTAAAAGTCCGTTCCTTCCCATTCACCAAACGCTATATAGAATTTCAACCTCTTAAACTCTTTATTCCTGAACATTAATTCCCAGTAGGACCTGCATGTGGCGTATACATTTCTCGCCTAGTAGCATTTGCTAGATCCTGTGTTCAATGTGACGATTTTAATCAACGTCACAAAATATTATTGCAGAAAATTATCACACATGGCTATAAATCAAAGCGCATCCACTCGAAGTTTTCAAGGGCATGATAATCAATAATGTTCTGTAATTTACAAATGGAATGAATCATACAGAAAAGTTCATTTGGAGGAAATAATTGTGATAATCTACTATAATCTGACCTATAAACTACTCTTGAGGAGACCGTCCATATTCACACATAACAAATGTGTGGTGTAGTTGATGATAATCTAGCACTGTTGCGTCTGGATTAATACAATAATATAACCCGTATACAAATTTATGGATTGAAGTCAATAAAACGTTTTTAAGAATATCAATTTCCTGACCCAAAAAGTTTATACCGTCTTGAACAGAAGTGAACACTCATGTTCGCTTGAATTATTTTTTTCTTCTCTTAAATCGTTTCTGGCGTATAGCGAATGCAAAATGAATAACTGCAACCCTGTATCATCTGAGTATGGCATATAAGCCAATTATACAGTTCTACGAAGAGCTTGAAGGAGATTATAGAATATTGAATAGAATCATCAAAGTGGGTACCTTGTCCAAAATTCCACTTGGGATTGTTTTACATGCCGATCCGGACAATAACATTTGAAACTGAATTGAATTTATTAAGTATCTTGCTTCAAGATCTCACTTGGGATTGTTTTTCATGTATAGGTGGAGTCACCTGTGAACCAAATTAAAATCTTGTTTCCGGAAATAACTTTTGAAAAACTGAACGTGTTCTTTCCAAATTTGGTATGTGGGAAACTTGCCTCAGGATCTGCTTGGGATTGTATTTCATGCCGATTCGCCTATAGGTGGTGCCACGTGGTGCAACAGTCGATATTTCCTTTCGTGGTCGATTCGGTACGTGGGTAACTTGCCCTAGGATCTATCTTGGAATTGCTTTCCATGCCAGGGACTGAACCTGACGCTTCCAAGCCGAGTCACTATTTCCAACGTTGGGGACTTCAACCGCTAACCAGGGTTTTCATTTGAAATATTTCTTGTAAATTTCAGTAGTCAAGGTCTTCGGATCAGAGAAATTGAGGACCTTTTATAGACTGTAACGAAGACAATGGACAAAAGATAGTGCTAACAACTGTTGAGCGCTTCTCTCTTGTAGGAAACAATCTTGTATTTTTATTATTTTATTTTATACATATTTGGAATGGGTTCTAACTGTCATACGAAATAGGTCTTTCGATTAGTGGCGCGGATTTTCTTTTTTTTTGCGGGAAATGGCAGAATATTGAATGTCGGATCTGACGCTTGCTATTCGACTAGGTACACTAGTTTATGCACTTGTGGCAACACTTCATGCAATATACTGGCATGGAATATACAAATGTGTCGGTTTCATCGGAATACTGATAAATATATTCTACATCGATAATATTTGTGCTAAAGATTTTCAGATCCATAACATGCATTAACCATCACGGCAAAGAATACCGCTTTGATTATTACAAAGCCGACATGATCTACCCCACTGTAAATGGCAATATTCCAAAAGGGTTGCAGATAGCTGCTTTTTTCGTTCTAGTTACAAATCATTGTTGTAGAAACGGGTTCGACAAGCGCTATCATTTCAAGGCTCTCCAATAGTGATATACCACAGAAATATGTATTATTATCGATTGTGTCATACAGATATTTTGATCATTGTCACGGAAAGTTTTTTCTGGCGAAAGTTCCTTACAGAATGGCGGATCAGATGCTGCTATTTTGACTGTTGAAAGATTGATAGAAAAGTATCCTACTGAAGGTATAAAGGAACTAATCCACAGATTCTGCCTGTCGGGCAATGTGCGAATGTACCGGGCTATGGGTCAGGCTAGCCCTGCGATTGGTTGATATTGAGGTGAAGGGCTGGTGGTTGAACATCGGTGAGTGAATCTAAATTATTGTCTGAATTTCACGCAAGTCTTCAGCGTAATTAACGCGTGCTGGCAATATTTACGGCCAGTTGAATTTCAATATTGTCTTTCACGAGGAACTAGTAAAATTTGGCACCCCCCGGTCTGCCTTGTTTCATTGAAATTGGTACTGGATGATACCATGGTTTCATACCGTCTAAGTGATCACTGACCTATTGTGATGAAACATAATATCCGGGTGGTATTGGTCTGGTAAAGTAGAGTTCTTTTAATGAAACTCATGTTATTAAACATTATGAAGAGCAGGAAAAATAATTTCTTCCTTCTAATCTCTATGTAATCAATTCTCTTTATGGTGTAAACTAAATATAGATCTTATCAAAAGCCATCTTCAAATGATGAGCTTTGAATGTGAAGGCGAAATTATCCATATCCACTCCGCTCTTTGAAAGCATTAGGTCAAGCTCTCTGAAAGACTTTTAATTTACATAGCAGATTTTCCCGGGCGTTGATCGCAATGATCGGCATTCCACAAACCAACCGATTCAACCTCAAAAGTAGTTTCGATAAGTTGAACGATAAGGATGAGTCAATGAATGTTATCGACGTGTACTGATACAGGGAGAGCTATGTTCGAACCCATTGAACTTTCTTTATTGGATTTATCTGCCTGTACAAAACATAGATTATCTTTAAATCAAAAGTCAAGAACACACTCCTTTTATGTTACTTCAAGGCTCGCTCGAAGTTTGTTCTCCAGAGTAAGCAAATCTTTTAAGGAATATATTGTAGATTTTCTTGGGCAAATGTTTGCCCTTCTCTGACTGTGTAATTTGTTTCATTAGGTCTCCACACCTGTGATTAATATTAATTACATGTCATCTAATTGTGGCCACTGTTTGTCAGAAATCGCTAGAAATCCTTCTAGAATGAAGGAAATCGGACACATCAGATGTAGCAAGAAAAACTGAAAATGCGGTACGTGTGCAAAATTATCCGATTAATGTAAAATCAAAACTAGGCGTATTTGGACACCTGGGTACTTCATTAAATGCGCTAGAACCCGACTTATTTTTATTGAATTCGGTTGGACAGGAAGGGGCCGAGAAGGGGTTAGAGAGCGGGATAATGAAGTTATGCAGCCATATGATTACAGAATAATTAATTGAAAGTTCACATGCAAATATGAATGACTTATTTTTGTGCGATTTCTTCATTTTCAAACTGTTGATATATTTTGACAGCCGCTATCATTAATGCAATCCGATAATCCTTTAGCTTTGACACGCGGAGTCACATTTGTTGTCTAGCAATTTCTCTTCAAACTGATAGAACGACAAGGAACAGTGCGACACACTAACAGTTTTACCTCTATCGAAAGTCATATTCCTGTTGCAAAAATATGGATGCTCGTCTTTCCAGTTGGGACTATTTCCACAACCCACTTCAGACGAATCAGAAGGGTTCTATTCGCCATGGGAGCTTTGTATTTACACATCCCGTCAGTCTACATGGATTTGGACTTGTCGCGATGAACTACTAACACAGCATTTGTTTGAAAATATATCAGATATAGGATTAACAGACGTCACTGAATGTTAATTTCTTTTAATATTCCCAGCTTGTTTCAGCGGAAAAGCAGTCGATTAGCCGGTCATATTCATTGGAACGATCTTTTTTGTTGGTTAGGCAGTGTCCCACGGCCGCTAGTTCTGAAGAGGAACTCTAGTCAATAGATGGAAAATGGCAGGACTCTGTCGATTGTAGAGTGAATGAGATTTAACGTCGTTTCTAACGAATCCAGTCATATCACGACGGTCTGTGGATTGAAACAATATACCAGCACAAATTCGTGATAGAGGGAAGTGAAAACAATTCAGCACCACACCATCATCGCGTATTACAGAGTTACAAGATAGATAATTAGATATAAATTCTGTATTTAAAAGATAGCTCCGCAGGTAAAACCTCTTTAAGCGAAGATCAAGGGTTAACAATACATAAAAATGTGTCTAACAAGATTAGTGTAAAAATATGTACAGATATAGATAAGTCAGTCATTTAGTCAGTGAATAGGCTTTAACTTCGCTTTCAACATTGTTTCAGTCATATCGCGACGAACCAATTAGCTCCACACAACCAAGTTGCGTTCTTGCTACTTCAAAGAAGAAATCTTTGAAGTAGCATGGAACCAGACACCTTCCATCCACCCTATAAAACACTGAGAACAGCACACAAGACACATGGACGTTTACACGATGCAATAAAGACAAGTGATATTACAGTGCTAGACAATTATCCACATTAATCAATTCCACTTTGAAACGGATGGACAATATTCCTCTGAAGTTAGTCAAAATTTCTTCAAAACTTGCCCGGTCGCCTTTCAGTCACAAGAAAGGCTTCCCTCGAGTTCATATCTTTGCCATCTATAGTGGAGTGATTGAGATATCCATTTACGCTTGTTAAACATGAAAATGTTGATATCGACATAAGTTCATATTGTCGGTCCTCATTCCCTTTCTTCTCCTAAATGAAAAAAAGTTGGTTATTTGCCGCAAAGAGAGCATTAACACAACATTAACACACACAACATTGGAAACCGGGGATCTTTTCCGATTTTTTATCCATATCCACATACTTCTCACACCGTGTTAAGTTGCTGATTTTCGTAGTCCGCATCCACATCTACATGTTATCAATAGCAGCTGAAACTAAAACAAATCTGATCGTAAAGGGAAACAGATTGCGAGGTACAAGATACACTGTCAAAAGAATATGGTCAGTCTGACCATACACTCCAATGGTACAGTTGTGATAGACCATGAATCACCATGGTCGTTTTGACTACATCACCAGTAACATCTGTACCATATGGCCGATCATACTCTTCTGGCATGTAGGATTTGACTTTTGGGAATGAAGGTTATTTGGAGGGAGGGATAGTTGATTGTAGGGGGGAATACTGAAGGGAAATAACTCAAGATATGCAATACAAGTGTCCCTCCATTCGCTATTTTTTATTTGATTTTATAAATACATAATAATGCTATTTAGAAAGTAGGTAAAACATCCAAGTAGAGTTACCTCCGTTGGGAATTCGATGAATATCTGCCGCAATTAATTGAGTTAAGTCCCTTTAGCAGAGATACATCCACTTTTGCTCATATCATACTATGTATATTAATTTAAAGGAATGGAATGGGAGAATTCTATAGTGACGTATATACCGAGGAATTGTGAAGAGTCAAAGGACCTCGTACGTTAAGGTGGACAAGCTAGAAGAGGTACGATTGTAGATGAAAAATGAAACTTAAGATATTAAATGCGCGCCTCGAATAGCATAAAAATGACGTTTTCTTTAACATTTTTATGCAATGGTTTTTCAGCAAAAAAATCTCCAAAGTGTTAGGTTTGTATGAAGATAAATGAAATTAAACTATAGCCACAAACCTTGTCCTGTAAACCACGTTTTGATTATCGTTTATCTTCATATAAAAAATGAAACTTACTGGAATATTGTTTTGGCCATTTGGCAATTTCTTGTAATCCTCAACAGTCAGAGCTATCGGATCAGCTAAATAGACTGTAATGAAGACGATAAACAAGCGCTGGAGTACTGACATGTCATATTCCGGAGACTGCCGCACCTGCTACAGCGATAATATTAGCAATGAATGTCTTTATTTTCAGCGATGAGAGGAATCAAATATCACGGAGAAGACTAACGCTTTGGCCATTACAATTTGCATCGTCTACTTCTCTCTAGATAGTAATATTCGAGAAGGGTCTGCAGATAGCGTGCACATGTATCGCACATTCTATAACACTTACACCTATTACACACTGATAACCGTGCAATCATTACACGATTTAGCACGGTTGAGAAATTTGTGACGTATGAAATCTACACTCGTGTTCTTGACACGCACAGGTGTCCACTCGATAGAATCCATTTCACAGGGCGGGTGATAAATGGCATGACAAAGTCTCGTCTGCCTGTACAATCGAATAAATAAATAGAATGGATACCCTGCAAGTAGGAACTTTAGTTTATTTTAAAGACAGAAAATGTATAATCGCAGATATTTACAAACCAATTGGGACATACGAGATACGAGAAACAGATCAACAGGAGAAACAAGACGTGCTTTCAGATATGAATTATCTAGAGAAGCGGAGATCGAAGAGTTCATGAGAGACTCCGATGACGAACCTATTCTTGCTGTTTCAAGAGAGACACAACACGAGTGTGATCAGCTGAACAAAAGTAGATTTTCCTCCTCTGACGATGAGAAATTAAGAGATCTGGCAAACAAACGAAATGAACCAGGGACCGACAGGCAAACGAAATGGGGAATACGGATATTTAAAGTTATTAAATTCGTTTTATATTATTAATCAAGTCTTATAAATAAATACATCTAAAGAAAAAACGTTTAGATCTAACAAAAACCAGCTTCTAAATATACCGGTATTAAGATGCAAACTTGAGTCGCCGTTACAGCAACCATTGTTTGCCACGGTTCTGTTCTGCTTGTGTCTATCATTGATGTGATGTCGGTTACAGGCCACAGAAATGAAGCCAGAGTCAGAAGCTATGCGGGGAAACGTCTGTTCCGAGGCAGCGGCAAATGAGTGAATTATTGCAAACTGCTGGCTGTAAAACACCTAAAGTTTACCCACGTTATGTAACAGTAGCTCGACATCAAATGCTTGTAATTTTACATCTGTTCCACAGTCATCATATCTTGCGGTTTTCTCCAAAATGCCAATGTTTCCAATAGCACCGTGAACATAAATTTCTTTCATAGTTAAATAAATACTGGCAACATTTTTCATTGTTTGAGAAAAAGCAGTAAATTAATATTTATTAAAGACGTAAATTTCTGTCTCAAGTTTAACTGTTGGTTCCATCGTGATTGATTAAGAATGCCACACAACTAGGCTTGTATGCATGTATGTTTCACTGCGCCTCCTTCTGAGAGACCACATAAACTCGTCCACTGGTATTGGCACGCTGCCAAATGAGGCGGACGGCACATTTCAACAAAGGGAAGAAAGGCTGTGAACGTTTACCATATTTTTCAAACCTTTCATTGTAAACTTTGTTGATAATCAATTTGAGTAGTGCAATAGAATATAAGTAATGTTTTCATAGGCGTGCTAAATCGTTATTGTGGGAAAGTTTATAAATTTTAGAGCGCGGGCTTCGCCCTTGCCCTAAAATATAAACTTGCCACACTAGTTCGCCCTTGCCCTAAAATGTAAACTTTCCCACACTAACCGTGCGTAAAATAACGATTTAGTACGCCTATGAAAACATTATTTCTTAAATAACAGTTTCTATGACGTTGCTATTTCATTCATTCATGTCAGAAAGAATTAATGTAGAAAAGGGCTCGAAAATCCCCTTCATTCCAAGGCCTTCCAATGACGACATCCCTTACAAACCAATAAGCTGGGGAATTGGTGGGGTTTATGTGGGGCAAGCTGTGTAGGGATCATGTGGGGAATGTGTAGGGCAGCCAATGTGGGGAATGTGTAGGGATTTGGTAAAATCCCCACATTGGACTTGGTCATGGAAAAGGAGTTTCTTAATGCGGCTTAGGTGAATTAAATCCCCGCACTATCCCAACCTCAGCCCCACGTGTTCCCTACATGTGGGGATGATGCGGGGAACTATATTTAAATCTGGTATGGGATAGACCCACAATATTTCTGCAGTAAGTCAAGCATGGCACAGAAAACCCCACAATATCCCCACGTGGGGAATCTGCGGGGCAGAAAAGCCCACAACATCCCCACGTGGGGAATCTGCGGGGCAGTAATTCCAGCATGGGACGGAAAACCACAATATCGCCAAATGGGGAATCTGTGGGGCAGAAAACCCCACAATATCCCCACGTGGGGAATCTGCGGGGCAGTAATACCAGCATGAGAGAGAAAACCCCACAATATCCCCATGTGGGGAATCTGCGGGGCAGTAATTCCAATATGGGAGAGAAAACCCCACAATATCCCCACGTGGGGAATCTGCGGGGCAGAAAACCCCACAACATCCCCAGGTGGGGAATCTGCGGGGCAATAATTCCAATATGGGAGAGAAAACCCCACAATATCCCCACATGGGGAATCTGCAGGGCAGAAAAGCCCACAACATCCCCACGTGGGGAATCTGCGGGGCAGTAATTCCAGCATGGGAGAGAAAACCCCACAACATCCCAGGTGGGGAATCTGCGGGGCAGTAATTCCAATATGGGAGAGAAAACCCCACAATATCCCCACGTGGGGAATCTGTGGGGCAGAAAACCCCACAACATCCCCACGTGGGGAATCTGCGGGGCAGTAATTCCAGCATGGGACAAAACCCCACAATATCCCCACGTGGGGAATCTGCGGGGCAGTAATTCCAATATGGGGCAGAAACCCCCACAAAGAGGTGTGGCAACGTCTCCACAGTAACCCTAGGGGATGGCTCGGGGTTGTCGCCCCCGAATGTACCAACAATGGGTTATTTTCGGGGTAGTTATTTGGGAGTGGGGAATGAATTGGGCAGAGCACTCTGCAGTATCCTCACAAATGGGGAAATTACGGGGCAGGGTGCACAAAACACCATCTGTACAGAATTTCTGGGGTGTGGGGGAGGGGGCATCTTCTATTTGAAAGGGCATGTCATTTGTACAGACTGTCTAGTCTGTTCCGATTCCTCCTGCAATATCATCCATCCCTTAAAATAACCACCAGCAGAAGCAAAATCCACGCGTATTTCACCTTTTATTCTTTAACAGCATAAAATATATATTGTACCATGTCTTAAAACACCCGAGCACAAAATAGGAAGCACATTGAAAGTCTGTGTCAAGTAGAATGTTTTTTTTTCATCCCTCAAAGGTTTAAAAAAATCTGTCTTGGTCTTTTCCCACCTGTTGTGGGATGGCCTTTAGCATTCCTTGGGGGACTGTCGTCGTCATCGTCAGAGGATGACAAATCCACAGCAGATGAGAGTGAAGCTGAAGAAGAGTCCACCAGTTCTTCCGACATGTGGAGATCATGCTTCTTCATTGGTGTTCTCTGGCGTACTCTACCTGACCTTGCTGCATCATGGCATTTCTGAGTGATGCGTCTCCTTACTTTGGACCACAGTGTGCCCTTGAACTGGCTGCAAACATAAGCTGGAAGTCAAACAATGAAAAACGATTAGTATATTCTGAATGCCCGAGCTATCATAATAAATTAATACAAGAAACAAATATGGTTGAGCATACAGAAAACGTCGACTCAGCTCAAAAACATTTGTGCACATCTACACATGGTACCGACCATATGTACCAAATTTCAAAAGAATCCATCGAAAAGTCTGAGACGAGTTGCATTCACGAGGATAGTATGTGGCAAATAAAAGATTTCAGACCAAAATCAAGGGGAATAACTCAAGAAACTGTTGAATCAACTCGAAATAAGTTTGGCACCAATCATGTGCACCTAATTTCAAAAGAATGCAATGAAACCCCCAGGACGAGTTTCGTTGACGAGGGCTAGGTGCCAAATAAAAGTATTCCAGACTAAAATCAAGGGCGGATAACTCAAGAAAGCGTTGAATTGGTTCGAAAAAAGCTTATGCACATCTACACATGATACAGATCATGTGTACCGAATTTCAGAAGAATCCATTGAAAACTCTGGGAAGAGTTGTGTTGATGAGGACAGTAGGTGCCAAATTAAGGATTTCAGACCAAAGTCAAGGGGAGTAACTCAAGAAAACATCGAATCGGGCCGAAAAAAGTTCGTGCACAATTACACATGGTACCGATCATGCATACCACATTTCAGAAGTATCCATTGAAAACTCTCGGACGAGTTGTGTGGACGAAGACAGTAGGTTTCAAATACAAGGATTTCAGACCAAAATCAAGCGGAGTAACTCCAGAAAACGTTGAATCGGACCGAAAAAAGTTTGTGCACATCTACACATGGTACCGATCATGTGTACCAAATTTCAGAAGAATCCATTGAAAACTCTGAGAAGAGTTGCGTTGATGAAGACAGTAGGTGCCAAATACAAGGATTTTCGACAAAAATCAAGGGGAGTAACTCAATAAAACGTCGAATCGGGCCGAAAAAAGTTCGTGCACAATTACACATGGTACCGATCATGCATACCAAATTTCAGAAGTATCCATTGAAAACTCTGGGACGAGTTGTGTTGACGAAGACAGTAGGTTCCAAATACAAGGATTTCAGACCAAAATCGAGGGGAGTAACTCAAGAAAACGTCGAATTGGGCCGAAAAAAGTTTGTGCACATATTCACATGGTACCGATCAGGTGTAACAAATTTCAGAAGAATCCACTGAAAACTCTAGGACAAGTTGCATTGACGAGAAAAAGTTAACGGACGTACGACGCTATACCATAATACGTCCCGTCAAATTTGACGGGCGTATAAAAAGTGTTATAAAACATTTCATCAGAAGGCAATATGGATCTGTTACTGGGAATATATTTGAAACAACTTTGAAACTCTTAACCCCTTAGCCTGATGTACAGTAAGTCAAGGGGCTGACCCTGAAACATGCCAGGTAAATAAGCTACAAATAACTGGTTTGGCACCCCTTTCCCCACAACTGGTGGGACATACCACCTCTTAGAAATGAACAGGATATCACAGTTTTTTTCTCAGACATGCAGTGATAATAAGATTTCCTCACCTCCAGGTGTAACTTCCTAAGTTGTAGGAGAGGATAGCTGGTATTCACATGAGGTCCACAAGCCGATCTAATCCATTATCCTGTTACCAATGCACACAATGAGAGTGGGGTCCAGTATTTGCCTGTTCCTATAGATCATTGAAATACAAACACAATTAGATAAAACTCAATCAGGGAAATATACATCTGTAGCAAATTATTGTCACTGCATGAACTGGTTGGGGATACTACCAAAATAGAGTACTCTCGCTGAACAAGAAAAGACAATAACCAATAAGCTGTTCCATCAACTTTTAATGACCCGCACAACTGGGATGAAAATTCAATTCTACATGGTCTGGTACCAATTTTATTTAATAAATTGATTATGTATGTCAAAAAGTTCTTAAACTTTAGTACAGTGTATTTTGTGAACTAACTGTCCTCCGATAATTACTGGAGGATACATTTTATTTCTTTAAATTTTTATTCATAGCAATTTATCTGTATTTCCTAAAGTTATAATCTTATGAAAGTCAGTTACGGGTAGGAACAGCTCGCTGTGAAGCTGGGTTGTCTGAGACAGCAATATCGCATATTTACCTATAATCGTCCTTGAATTATACTAATCGACAAATTAAACATATTTAACTCCATCTGTCCATGTACACTGCAAATTTATCTCACAGTTACAGGGCTCGCGAATTAGCTAGCCCGACGTCCCGGGACAACCAAAAATTACGTCGGGCAAGTAAATCTGGCAAACTGTCTGCCCGACGGGCAATCAGAAATTTAGCTGTAATTGTCAATGCTACTGGATAAAATATGTTGTTCCTTGCTGTAGTCGGCGGCCTTGACTGCCTATCAACTCGAACTATCGCGGTGAAAGTGAAAGTCAACCCTGTGGGTATCCCACCATGCGTCCGTAAACACGCGTCATGGAATCTCCTTCGCGACGACCTGGTTACGGACTAATATCGGCCAATCAACGCAGACTTCATCATTTTGCGCGGGACGGACCACATTGACAGTGCTGTGTGAGTTGACAAGATGTTTAAAATGAACAAGTATTTGGCTAATCGTGAACTCCCAGCGACGGGGGATAAACGTCTGCAAGAGAATACTGGCCGTAAGGATGAGGACTATGAAGGAAAACGAAAGCGGGCATTTCTGCCTTTTTGGGCGAAGGAATACTTTTGGCTGGAGTACGATGATCAAAGAGCTGAAATGTTCTGTCGAGTGTGCTACAGGTGATTTCCTCAGCTGGCGGACGCGAACTATCCGTTCTTGGGTGGAACAAATCATTTCCGCAAGGACCCGATTCGAACACATAATTGTTCTCTTCGCCACAAGAGCCCAAGCAGCCGCCGATCATCCCGATAAAACGCCAATGCGCAAAATTGTTGACAAAATGAACAGATCACATTTTGAGTTTATGACAAGACTGTTCCGCACTGCTTATTATATTGCAAAGAAAGAACTGCCTCTGAAGAAAATCTTTGTTTTTATTTATATCACGCTCTTATCCGCAGATTCAGTCAAATCTGAAACTCAGTAGTAAAGCCATCTGTGGTCCATAAAGAATTTCTATATATTGGTGAACTTCGTTACACATTATCATTCGGGTTAGTAAAAATATTTTCGGGCAAGTAAATTTGTAGTACTGGCTGCCCGAAGGGCAACCAGATATTTTGATATTTTGCGAGCCCTGAGTTATAACAGACCTGTTTGTATCTATATAATCCATAAAATCTGATTAAATCCAGCCCTAGTACAGCGATAGGACGAATAACATAAACATGTGCAACTTAGTTTACAATTGTTTTGTGACTAGGTGAAATAATTTGTCAAAACTTGACTAGTTCATATCAGTATACATCATGTATCAAATAATATCTTATGTTCATTCAACTACCTATTGTTGGATTATCTCCCATGTATGATCACTGTGGGCATTTTATGCAATGGGCGATTCCACGACAGAGAGTGAAAGTTGCTCAAATTTCAAACTGCTAGGATTGGAACATCTGTTGATTTTTTGTATCAACCAGTGCCTGAACTAAGACAAAATGAAGTTTTTGTCATTGACTGGTCCACATTCTAGAAAAAAATACCATTAAAATACCTAGCAAACTCGGACAGCCATAAAATGTGATTTTCTAGTAGGCCTCAAATTAAGATGTAAAATCTGAAGTATTCATCTCAGTTTGGTTATATCTGATGTTAGTAACTAATAACCACGTATTCTAACATGCAAACTTGCCAAATTTGTGAAGTTGGCAAGACTATGTCATTTTCACTCAATATTCAATCCGATTATCGCAATGTAACTTACGTGACAAATTTTCATGGGTCATTTTGTCAAGAGATAATATAGGCAATAGATATAAAAAAACTCTTCCCTTAATGAAACTACCTTATGTCCACTAGGAACATCCACCTCTTAACTTGGTAAAAAACAAATAGTTGAATAGAAATTTAGGCGAGTGAAGTTGTGTAACTTACGTGACATGTCACGTAAGTTACAAAAATTGTCACGTAAGTTACATATACAAAACCATGTAAACTAGGAATAATTTTTTTGTCAAAAGCAAATCCAACTATTAAGTATTTCTAACTTTGTTACCACTAAAAGTATACTATTAGGATATCCTAAACTGTTCTTGCAGACAAGTACAGGGTCCAGTCCCATAAATAATTCCAATGTTTTCACTGAAAATATGGTAATGAGTTTGATAATTAATTAGAAAATAATGAACAGTTAAGTATCCCAGAAATTGTTCTTCCTGTATATTTACATCGTATTATTCAATTTCTAAACATTTCTGCAAGTATTTCCTGAAAAAATAGTCCAGAAACCCATCCCATGTAACTTACGTGACGCACATTTGTAACTTACGTGACACTGGTTAACAATCTTTATAACCCTTAAGGTGAAATATGGCAAAGTGACTGATGGCAACTATACTCATACCTACTAATTCATTGTTCAAGCTATCGCTATAGGTGAGAACTTTTAAGATTCTTCCATCCAAATCAGAGAATTTTTAACATACATCAAATGACCCAAAACTACCCTAATTCTCTGAGTAACTTACGTGACACTTTTTTAATTAAGCCCAGATGCTAATTAGTTTCACTGAAATTAATCAAAAACCCATTCAAATTATAAGAAATACTTTTATTTAAGTGATTTGTTTTGTTATTGGTGTAGTCATGGCTGTTAATTTTGTCAAATGTTACAAATACATCCCCATCGGGAATGAAAATGTAACTTACGTGACATGGAATCGCCCAATACATTGCACTGGACATGTAGGATAACAGTCCCTGATAAAAAAAAGTGTTTGGAAGCTTTGCATATAACTCTTGAAACTTACTCAGGTTGATCAGGTTGGGGAAAATACCTTGATCGAGGTATAGACCTATAGATACCTCGAATGGGGTATAGGGCTATGTCAACTTCAGTTTTTATATATTTATGGATAATGTGGACATCCACACATACCACGGACTGCATGAATCTGTCAACAACATCTATGGCTTCATTGTTCCATGTTTTTCACATCAATTTATTGCATCGTTTTATGCGACTAATCATTTAAATTAGCCACTTCAATATTTCAAAAATGAAAGATTGCTTCAAATGACATATTTGGTGAAATTTATTCTGTAAATAAAAATGGCATGTGATGGCATACTTCGATGTCCGGAAGGTCATGCGCAAGTTGCAGGATTTGAGAGCCAATGCCTAGTTAATAAATCAAGATTAATTGACAGACCCATAATCTAATCTGCTAGCATGTGCACATAAAAAACAGACCCCTGGTCTGGGTGTTCTGACCCTGCCATGTATACATGTGCATGGTAGGAAATTGTGCATTTAATCTAATTTACTCATCAGTCAATGCATCTACATTCATGCAATTCATGGAATTATCTCATAGCATGCTATTTAGTTACATAAAAAATTTCCCTGAATATGTCATTTGAAGCCATGTTTCATTTTTTAAATATTAAAATGGCTAATTTGGATGATTAGTCGCATGAACGGAGAAATAAGTTGCTTTGAAAATCATGGAACAATGAAGCCAAATATGTTGTCGTAAGATCCATGCAGTCCAGGGTATGTGTGGATGTCCACATTTTCCATAAATAAAAAAAAACTGAAGTTGACATAGCTCTATACCCCATTTGAGGTACAGGCCTATACCTCGATCGAGGTATAATACCCTGATCAAGGGATAATATCCCGATCAAGGGATTTTCACTAACCTGTTGATTATGTATACTTACATTTAGTCAACACTTCTGTGATACCCATACCCTCTTCACTGACGACTGTTTCACCAACTACACACAAGTATTCTGGGTTTATTACCAACACTGGGTCAACAGGTTGTTGCTCATTTGTCTGTACTGGCACATGAATTGGATATTCTGCCTTTATTATTGAGCTGTGGAGCTGGAAATAATGATAATAAATAAGGTCTCAAGCCACTATCACATTAGATAGTTTAGTTTATATTCAATTTAATTTGTACCCCCTTTAAAATTCCAAAAAATGTCTTTCAGGCTTCCCTGATTATTTTTTAAAATTTAAATAAAATAAAAATACTAAAGTTATAATATATAAATATATTTAACTTGAAGTTGATAGAAGTCTGTTATTTAAAAAAAAATAATGTTTAGAAGTCGATTCACTCAAGCCCCTCCTCACCCCAAATCCTCAGATTGATGACAGTTGACAACACAGTTGCCTGGCCTGTAGGATATTGGATGGTCGATGTCTACGTAATTATTTCCAATAAATTATGAAAATTAATAAATATTAAAAAAAAAAAATTAAATCGATTTTGTTTTTTTAAATATTTTTTCTAAGTGTATTTCTCTTTCATCTTTGGCTCAATTAAAGTCATTCCCTATAATGTCAAGCCGAGTTACTACAGTTTTTAATTATCTACCATACCCTGCCCTCTATGACATAGAATAAGAGAGAAGTTGGCAATAGAACCTCTCAACACGGTCATTTCAAAACATTCTCAGAAAAGAACGAAAGCCTACCTTTCCAAGTGCTATCCGTTTATTACTTCCCAAGTGGACCAGCCTTCGGAATATATGCGCTTTGTATATCTAAACCTTCCCTTGAGGAGAGAAATTCATTCTTCGCGCCAAAACACGGCTCTTCAAACTTTTAGCCAGCACTCCGGCGAAACACACTTCCGTCAGAATTTTAAGAACCGCGCTATACAATATTATCAGCGACGATTGGTCAAAATTATATCCAAACGTCATCTCCTGCCCACTGGATTATCTACCCCTGGCTTTTGGAGATAATTTCAACCAATCGTCGCTGATAATATTGTATAGCCCGGTTCGTAAAATTCTGACGGAAATGTATTTTGCCGGAGAGCTGGCGCGTGTTTTGGCGCGAAGAATGAATTTCTCTCCTCAAGGGAAGGTTTAGATATACAAAGCGCATATATTCCGAAGGCTGGTCCAAAATTTTAATGTAATCTGTCATCTGTCAGAGTTACAAAAATGGCGCCCAGAATATAGCCTCGTTCCGAAGTGCATGATGTCATCACCAATTCATCACTGAATCTAATAATTTTTATTTTAATTCATCCATTCTGATTTTCTATCAACATTTAGGCTGAATTTATATCAACATAATCTAAAACAAGCGTTCTGAGAACCCCAACATCTCGCCTTGCGGGGTCATCCGCCAAAGGTGCAGCAGTATTGAAAGCATACATGTAGAGCAAACAATAAGGTCTGGAATAAGTGATGCGGTACAGACAATAATGTCTGGAATAGATTATCTGGTACAGACAATAACATCAGTCCCATGTGGGATTACTGGCAAAAGTTAATCCCATGTAGGATGGATAGGTCAGTGCAGTCGGATTACTGGTACATAGGGCATTCCAGTGTGAGATTACTGCTGGGTGGACCAGTCCCATGTTATTACTGATGGATAGTCCTCTGTGGGATTACTGCTGGATAGTCCAGTCCCAAGTGGGATTACTACCATCACCATCATGGTATGGATGGTAGTGATGGTATGGATGGTAGTGATGGTATGGATAGTGATGGTATGGATGGTAGTGATGGTAGGAATGGTAGTTATGGTAGTGATGGTACGGATAGTAGTGATGATAGAAATGGTGATGGTAGTGATGGTATGGATGGTAGTGATGGTATGGATGGTAGTGATGGCATGGATGGTAGTGATGGTAGGAATGGTAGTGATGCTATGGATGGTAATGATGGTATGGATGGTAGTGATGGTAGTTATGGTATGGATGGTAGTGATGGCATGGATGGTATGGATGTGATGGTATGGATGGTAGTGAAGGTATGGATGGTATGGATGGTAGTGATGGTATGGATGGTAGTGATGGTAGGAATGGTATGGATGGTATGGATGGTAGTGATGGTATGGATGATAAGATGGCATAGATGGTAGTGATGGTATGGATGGTAGTGATGGTATGGATGGTAGTGATGGTATGGATGGTAGTGATGGTATGGATGGTAGTGATGGTATGGATAGTAGTGATGGTATGGATGGTAGTGATGGTATGGATGGTAGTGATGAATGGATGGTAGTGATGTAGGAATGGTAGTGATGGTATGGATGGTAGTGATGGGATGGATGGTAGTGATGGTAGTGATGGTGGATGTGATGGTAGTGATGGTATGGATGGTAGTGATGGTATGGATGGTAGTGATGGTATGGATGGTAGTGATGGTATGGATAGTAGTGATGGTAGAAATGGTAGTGATGGTATGGATGGTAGTGATGGTATGGATGGTAGTGATGGTATGGATAGTAGTGATGGTAGAAATGGTAGTGATGGTATGGATGGTAGTGATGGTAGAAATGGTAGTGATGGTATGGATGGTAGTGATGGAATGGATGGTAGTGATGGTAGGAATGGTAGTGATGATATGGATGGTAGTGATGGTATGGATAGTAGTGATGGTAGGAATGGTATGGATAGTAGTGATGGTAGAAATGGTAGTGATGGTATGGATGGTATGGATGGTAGTGATGGTATGGATGGTAGTGATGGTATGGATGGTAGTGATGGTATAGATGGTAGTGATGGTATGGATGGTAGTGATGGCATGGGTGGTAGTGATGGTATGGATGGTAGTGATGGTATAGATGGTAGTGATGGTATGGATGGTAGTGATGGCATGGATGGTAGTGATGGTATGGATGGTAGTGATGGTATGGATGGTAGTGATGGTAGGAATGGTAGTTATGGTATGGATGGTAGTGATGGCATGGATGGCAGTGATGGTAGTGATGGTATGGATGGTAGTGATGGTATGGATGGTAGTGATGGTATGGATGATAGGAATGGTAGTGATGGTATGGATGGTAGTGATGGTATGGATGGTAGTGAAGGTAGGAATGGTATGGATGGTAGTGATGGTATGGATGGTAGTGATGGTATGGATGGTAGTGATGGTATGGATGGTAGTGATGGTAGGAATGGCAGTTATGGTATGGATGGTAGTGATGGTATGGATGGTAGTGATGGTATGGATGGTAGGATGGCATAGATGGTAGTGATGGTATGGATGGTAGTGATGGTATGAATGGTAGTGATGGTATGGATGGTATGGATGGTAGTGATGGTATGGATGGTAGTGATGGTATGGATGGTAGCGATGGTATGGATGGTAGTGATGGTATGGATGGTAGTGATGGTATGGATGGTAGTGATGGTAGGAATGGTAGTTATGGTAGTGATGGTATGGATGGTAGTGATGGTATGGATGGTAGTGATGGTATGGATGGTAGTGATGGTAGGAATGGTATGGATGGTAGTGATGGTATGGATGGTAGGAATGGTAGTCATGGTATGGATGGTAGTGATGGTATGGATGGTTGTGATGGTAGGAATGGTATGGATGGTATGGATGGTAAGAATGGTATGAA
>JAVTVY010044225.1:0-21868 GCA_036873755.1 Hanleya hanleyi | reverse complement strand
GAAAACTCAATTTTTAGTGCCTTTTCATCTTAGAAATAGGAAGAATCGATCATTCAGTAGTTTTAGTCCGAGCTTAATGCAGGTGTCAAGCGAACCACTCCCGGGTTTGGTGGGACTAATGGAATTTACACATTACAAAATCTATTCATGGAGACACTTTACATTTCTTGACATTTGGCAGCTCTACATATATCATCCCGCCTACTTTCACTTTCAGCGACGTGCAAATGCCTGCGTCTGACTCTCCCCATTTACTGGAGTTTATTATTGATCATCGACGAGGAGTCAACTGTATGAATGTCTCCATGCATAGATCTTTATTCAGTTCTTTATTTTTCTAAGTTCAGTTTTTCAGCATTTTAAATCCCAATCCTTGACATTTCACCTGTACATTCACATCAACTCTGGAACGATATGTTCGCAACCGCAGCTCCTCCATCAGTCTCAGACGAGTTCTTCTGTCTGTGGTATTCATGGCGGGAACTGTCGTTGATAAGGTAAACACCACATGACCACACCACATCCTGGTACCTGGAGTCGGAAATCGCCAACCCCAGTTTCCCCTCATAAAGAAATACAGGCGAGGGTTCCCCACATGCACCGCACAGGGGTAGAATTTCGCAAAATTTTGCGAGAATCCAGTTGGATTCTCAATGGCTTAGTTTGCGAGAATCAGAGAATCCAAATTTGCGGACTTTGTATTCCCAGTGGCACAGTTTGTGAGAATCCAAATTTCTCGCACCCAGCATTTCTTGACCAGTTGCCACTTCCATCAGTGCTGGTCACTGTGCAACTAGATGTAAACTTCTCAATGGGAAATTGATTGAAATCACTTTATTTATTTATTCTTAGGAGGGTGGTTAGCACACCTAAAATAGCACACCCTTAAATTAGTTCAGGCGAGTGATTGGTTATCTCCATTGATGAGCAGTATTCAACCTAAACATTTTTTGCTAAGTGGTAAGTATATATAGTCTGAATCTTATTTCTTTTGTATCTTTGTATTGCAAAAAAAAACAATTGGGATTGTCTGCATTGCAAAAAAAAAAAAATAAATAAATAAAAAATAAAATCTGGCCACCTGCCTCATTTCCTGGCAAGCAGTAAAACAATTAAAATGAACCTTTGTATAAAGACTAGGCATAACAGTTTGGCATGGATTTATATCAGATACTGGTACGCAGCAACATTAAAAAAATAAGGAAATTCCTGATATTTTTGTCCCACATATTTTCATTTCATACCATGATGGTTTTTACAGTGAAAGATAAAAATTACCAACAAAAATTCAAGAGTCGCAGACATAAACAAGAAGTGCAGTGCCGTTAAAGTTAAAATCTTGACCTCAAATAAACTGACTTCTGAAGAAATGCGTCTTCTCAACGCAAAGTGGTAGACCGCGTTGTTGTTCTTCATGACAGGTCTCATGCAGGCAATGTCTCTGAAGAAACGATCCATTTTTATTTTCACAAATTTCCTTACCGCTTGATTCTACTTTGCCCGATGTGCTGTCTTAGGGAAAATTGTTTATCAATCTAATTATGAACGAATCCGAATCAAATTCATCTGCGAATTGATATTCAAATGTCCCAGGTTTCATTTTCACCCTGTGTTATTCGCTGCGAGGACCACGTGTTAGCCGGATTCAATTCTATAGGCTGTTTTCGCCTGTTGGGTTTAACGTAGGTGGCTTTGCACCAACAGCCGTGCGAAGGAGAATACACTTGAGTCATTTGGCGCCAGTCGGGAACCATTACAGAAAGTATTCGAGGCTCCCAAAAAATAATCTAGCAAAGGTTTCCTAGGGTTAGTTAGCGCATTACGTCATCAAAACATAGAAGAACAAAACGTATGCGGTGCGTACAACAACAACAACGCACACATCGCTCTTCCGCCACATGAGTGCAGTCTTTTCTTTCTTCTCGCGAGCTGTATTATCTTTGCATTTTGTTACAGAAACTCAATTTTATTGAAGGAAAAATAAAAAATTTTCATGGAAAACTCAATTTCCAAAAAAACGTCAAAACTCAATTGTTATTTGTTTTTCATCGGGGTTACCCCGATGAAAAACTGTCAAGAAAAACCCCTGGTTGTGACATGTGAAATCAACAAGCATCAAGTTGACAGGTGCAGGGGATCATTCCGGAGATGCTCTTTTACAGGGTGGGTGAGGAATGAAGGGCCTAAATATTGTCTGCATAGCTGTAAATAGACCTATTTACATGAATGTATAGGTGACAGAATATGGGCCATTTTCATGAAAATGTACAGATAACGGTAAAGATAAATTGAAAATTTATTTTGTGCAGTTTGGCTACCAAAATGGAATTAATCCAGACCTTGTAGGCCACAAAGACTGTTTTCCTGTCAACCAAGCTACAGGTAGCAGGGGTTTTTCTTGACAGTTTTTCATCGGGGTAACCCCGTAACCCCGGTAACCCCCGTAACCCCGTAACCCCGATGAAAAACAAATAAGAATTGAGTTTTGATGTTTTTTTGGAAATTGAGTTTTCCATGAAAAAATTGAGTATTTTATTTTCCGGACATTAAAAAATTGAGTTTCCTTCAATAAAGTTTCTGTAACGAAATGCAAAGATAATACAGCTCGCGAGAAGAAAGAAAAGACTGCACTCACGTGGCGGAAGAGCGATGTGTGCGTTGTTGTTGTTATACGCACCGCAAACGTTTTGTTCTTCTATGTTTTGATGACGTAATGCGCTAACTAACCCTCGGAAACCTTTGCTAGATTATTTTTTGGGAGCCTCGAATACTTACTGTAATGGTTCCCGACTGGCGCCAAATGACTCAAGTGTATTCTCCTTCGCTCGGCTGTTGGTGCAAAGCCACCTACGTTAAACCCAACAGGCGAAAACAGCCTATATGAAGGAATTGAATCCGGCTAACACGTGGTCCTCGCAGCGAATAACACGAGAGTGAAAATGAAACCTGGGACATTTGAATATCAATTCGCAGATGAATTTGATTCGGATTCGTTCATAATTAGATTGATAAACAATTTTCCCTAAGACAGCACATCGGGCAAAGTAGAATCAAGCGGTAAGGAAATTTGTGAAAATAAAAATGGATCGTTTCTTCAGAGACATTGCCTGCATGAGACCTGTCATGAAGAACAACAACGCGGTCTACCACTTTGCGTTGAGAAGACGCATTTCTTCAGAAGTCATTTTATTTGAGGTCAAGATTTTAACTTTAACGGCACTGCACTTCTTGTTTATGTCTGCGACTCTTGAATTTTTGTTGGTAATTTTTATCTTTCACTGTAAAAACCATCATGGTATGAAATGAAAATATGTGGGACAAAAATATCAGGAATTTCCTTATTTTTTTAATGTTGCTGCGTACCGGTATCTGATATAAATCCATGCCAAACTGTTATGCCTAGTCTTTATATAAAGGTTCATTAATAATTGTTTTACTGCTTGCCAGGAAATGAGGCAGGTGGCCAGATTTTATTTTTTATTTATTTATTTTTTTTTTTTTTTGCAATGCAGACAATCCCAATTGTTTTTTTTTGCAATACAAAGATACAAAAGAAATAAGATTCAGACTATATATACTTACCACTTAGCAAAAAATGTTTAGGTTGAATACTGCTCATCAATGGAGATAACCAATCACTTGCCTGAACTAATTTAAGGGTGTGCTATTTTAGGTGTGCTAACCACCCTCCTAAGAATATATAAATAAAGTGATTTCAATCAATTTCCCATTGAGAAGTTTACATCTAGTTGCACAGTGACCAGCACTGATGGAAGTGGCAACTGGTCAAGAAATGCTGGGTGCGAGAAATTTGGATTCTCACAAACTGTGCCACTGGGAAAACAAAGTCCGCAAATTTGGATTCTCTGGATTCTCGCAAACTAAGCCAATCTCGCAAAATTTTGCGAAATTCTACCCCTGTGCGGTGTATGTGGGGAACCCTCGCCTGTATTTCTTTATGAGGGGAAACTGGGGTTGGCGATTTCCGACTCCAGGTACCAGGATGTGGTGTGGTCATGTGGTGTTTACCTTATCGACGACAGTTCCCGCCATGAATACCACAGACAGAAGAACTCGTCTGAGACTGATGGAGGTGCTGCGGTTGCGAACATATTGTTCCAGAGTTGATGTGAATGTACAGGTGAAATGTCAAGGATTGGGATGTAAAATGCTGAAAAACTGAACTTAGAAAAATAAAGAACTGAATAAAGATCTATGCATGGAGACATTCATACAGTTGACTCCTCGTCGATGATCAATAATAAACTCCAGTATTTAAAATGGGGAGAGTCAGACGCAGGCATTTGCACGTCGCTGAAAGTGAAAGTAGGCGGGATGATATATGTAGAGCTGCCAAATGTCAAGAAATGTAAAATGTCTCCATGAATAGATTTTGTAATGTGTAAATTCCATTAGTCCCACCAAACCCCGGGAGTGGTTCGCTTGACACCTGCATTAAGCTCGGACTAAAACTACTGAATGATCGATTCTTCCTATTTCTAAGATGAAAAGGCACTAAAAATTGAGTTTTCGCGCTTCATTCGATGAAAATTGGGAAAAATTGAGTTTTCATACTTCATTCGATGAAAATCGGGAAAAATTGAGTTTTAGGGAATTCAGAAATTGAGTAGATGAAATTTTTTTGTCAAGAATAACCTCTGTGTAGAGTCACTGTACTTGACACAAATCCAGAAGAGAAGAGCCAGGGTACATGTATATATAAGCTAGTTCTAGAATCCTAGCTGGCAGAGAGGGACAATCGAGGGACACATCAACCAATGATTGACAATTTGATGGACGGAGCGGGGGATGACATTTTTTCGGTCATATCACGACAGTGCCTACATGTGCCAGAACATGAGTGTCCACAGTTCCTATTATCCTGGACACTGATCAGCCCAGCCAGTACAGCACCCGGTCACTCTTCCAAGCATTGACCGAGCTCAACGTTGCTTAACTTCTGTGATGACGAGAACCGGTGTGCCCAATGTGATATGCTGTAACTCACCTTCAATGTAGCTATCACAATATCCCTGGCTTGCAGTTCTCCTTCTAAATAACTGAGCAGCTTTAGCAGGTCACTTTTATTGAGATCCATTTTGGGATGGCGCTGTGAGAAATAAGAATCACCAATTAGTGTTAATATAAAATTATACTCACGATAATGAGTACATAGATCTGTTTTCCAAATTTATATCATTTGGTTTAAATGACGATGGAAATGAACTGACGATGACCTATGCAGGGTTAGATCCAGATATTTTAACCAGAGTCCTTATTTGAAATAACACTGCCCGTATTTGAAAAAATGCAATTTCCAAGATGTCTTGCAAGAAGTCAGAAAGTCCATAATTTGCCATACATATGATGAAAAATTTGTCCATTAGGATTTTTTGAGTGTATTCTTGCAACACTTAATGTCAGTTTACATTTCACTTCACTTTTTGGCTGTTTCAAGTATGTATTCTGAAATAAAATCATTTGATTTTATGCAAAAATCAGTCATTTGATTTCATACCAGTGTCCTTTTTAAGGACGCTGTGGGACCCTAGATCTAAGCCTGCTATGTAAGGTGTAATTTTTCTCCTCAAACATGTAACAGTTACCATCTCTCACTTGGGAATGTGATACTATTTCCAACGGCCAGACTGGGATTATTCTTCATAATTTGCATATTTGGGGTAGGGGTCGTGGGTCGTCAATTAATTTTAGGTCCAGTTTCCTGTATAACTTTGATAAGTGGGACTTTTTTATAAACCTTTGTAGCTGAAATTCATACAAATTTGTTTTTCCATATACGGTACATGTACAGTTATCGGTAGTCACAACAATCTTTATTACGAACAGAAGAGTTGGTAATATGTCAGACAACTAATGTTGGACTGCCCTTCAATGTTCAATGAGAGGGAGGTAATGTTGGAACAAATAGAGCGGGCATATGTAAAGTATCAGACACCATGTATTGTTATGAGATAACACTGGACTTAGACACCCTACTGTATCCCAGTCACTCCAGCTACAAAACCCGGAGTACAGTAAAATATGCAGTCCATAACTTTTTGGACAAAGTTAAACTGAACATTTAAATGAAGCATCTAAAACCCGCCAAAACTGGAGTAAGAAACACAGTCTTAGTTAATGTGATCATGGTGATAGTGACATGGTGGCAGAGTTTCTAATATTTTACGGTGTGATTTTTACCGTTGTAGACATCCAGCTGCGCAAGAGAGTACTTTTTAGTCATCATTTGTAATAGTGTATCACTGCCTTACACAGAAACTATTCTGCACCGTAGTGCATGCAGTTTTCCATTCAATAGACTATACTCAACAAGCTGGACTGCCCCTCAATGTTCAATGACAACAAAAAATAAGCTTATATTACAGCTGTCATAAACAAAGGAATACAATTATCAGATTATGGTAGAAGACCTATAGATCCTATTTGAAATACACGATTTCTACACAAACCATGCGCACATGCAGTCATTCTTTCAATAAATAATAAGTATTTGTACATGTACACACAATAAATATTAATTAAAGCGCTTTTCAAATATCTGAAATGCTACATAATAATCCAGAAAATTATTTATTGCATGCAACATCTCACGAAAATATCTGGGGTATTTCTAGCTAAGATTCATAGCGTCTCCCTTCCCTCAACGCTATGCCGACGACAAATACATTTCCCTGGTGGTAACTTGAACATCTCCATAACGCACTTATTATTATCTTTGCGCCCTATTGGACCTTCATTAACTTGAGAAAAAGGGCCGCCACGAATAAAAATACCATAATCGATGTTGTGATCATCATCCCCTGTATACACGGGGTCTATTATGACGGAAATGCCCACCTTCTTGACCCTCACTGGGGCAGATACAGGCATTATTTTATACCTTTATAAGGCGCCCAAAATAAACGAGGTCTAAAAACGCCCAAATTAAGAAAGGAAAAACGCCCCAATTCCAACGAAAAAATCCAGGTATTTTAGTTTATTATGCAGCAAATTTAGGCTTTGTATTTAATTTTGAGATGGGTTACTCACGTTTGCGTTTGTCACTTCAAAAATGAAGCGGAAAATCAAGACTTAAATTGCCTGTCAACTTTTTTTTTAAAAGGCGCCCAAATTAAAAAGCTGTATCTGCCCCTGCCTCGATTTCAGGTGATTTTGAGGCTCCATAGGCAGTGTTCTCATTTCAAGCCGGTAGCCTCCGGAGCTTCGCCGGCTATTTGTTCTATTATCGCCGGGTACTCAGATTATCCCAAGTCATTAATTTACAAATAAACTTTAATAAAGTAATGTACATAATTTCGCTGACGCCCTAAGGAACGAAGGAATCTGAAATTGGATGTCAACGGACAACAAATGCAGCAAAAAAACGCTCAATCTTTCTGCCGTAACGACATGTCACAATGAGAACCGAAAGGATAAAGTTACGTCCACTAATTTACCTGCAAATCCAAATTCCCACGTAAACAGCGCTTTGCACGCGCCCCTACGAGTCTCCTCGAGAAACAGAGCTCTTCGATTAGAGCGCAGAGGTATTTTCACGGATACTATATCTCACGCTGCAAATGCCGCTGAGTGGAGAGCTTACGCACATGATGAAGTTGTAAGAAGGGCAGGTCGTCATGTCGGGGAAACAGACATCACTCCTGACATTTGAATTCGGTAACAAATTACCAGGTTTGTATTTTTATGGTATTTGTATCTAGTAAAGTACAAGTCTTGACCAATATCTCAATTTATGCTGTCGAAAATATGATTTACAAGTACCGTTTGATAACACGAAAAGTGGACCATCCGTAATTTGTTACGTACTGCTGGCTTTTTGTAGACGTAAAACACGTGTAATTATCTGACAAGCATACGATCTCGCGTATATAAACTACGCTCATGAGATAATTACAGAAGTATTTTATGGTTAGAATTTGTCTTATTATTGATGCTGTAAATTGTAAAGATGATAGATCTTATATATAACAGGTTAGGGACAGAAGCCAATGTGGGGCATGATTGATACCCCAAGTCAGGTATTATACAATTATTACATTGAAAATTACATTTTATTGCAATACATTACAAACACCATAGTTATAAAGAACACCATTGTTGTAATATAATCCTTACAAAACCCTATTCCACCAACTGCCCACCTACTTTTGGACCACCCTGTATAATCAACTCAAGTGAAAGTCTGTTTAGAGAACTTGAAAACCTGAAAATCACAGATATTTCACCCATAAGTTTACACTTTATGAAAAGACAATTTGGGGCTCTAAAAGTACTCCGATTGCGTCTCAGAGCATCTAGATCCCTGGAGCTTCCAGGGCCTAGGCGGCCCCTGGACCCCGGCCTAGGCCGGGGGCATAGGCGGCCCCCGGAGCCCTGCCATCAATAAATGCAGCTGTCTACTTTTCAAACTCAGCCTGCTACTTAAAATGAAAATGAGAACCCTGCATAGGGATCATTTTAAAGTCTGTAATTAATTTTTGACCGACGAATGGCCATTTAGTCTACCATTTCTGTATTTTTATTCATGGCAGCCCATTTTCTCAAGTTAACGAAGGTCCAATAGAGCGCAAAGGTAATAATAAGTGCGCCATGGAGATGTTCGAGGGAAATGTACTTGTCGTCGGCATAGCATTGAGGGAAGGGAGACGCTATGAATCTTAGCTAGGGTATTTCGAGATACTAAAATTGATTGATTGTTGTTGTTGAGAAGAAACAAAGAAACAAAATCATGAAACTTTAGGCCTATATCACTGTCAGTTTTCTCAATAAAACTTATTCCACACTGATTTAACAATGATTATTTAGCAGATGAGGTTTAGGAATACTGAATGATCAGGAAAAATACCTTTAATGTATTGGATTGGATCTTGTCGGCTGTATCAAAAGGCGGAGGCTCATGCTGCTGGGTTGGGGATGACGGCGGTGCCCCTTTGATGTTTCTGGACGCCATTTTGGATGCGTGGGCCTGTTTCCCCCCTCGCAAACAATAAATGGGGAGTATATAATGGCCTGTGTGTTACATATTCAGTTTCCTTGACACTTAGATATCCGGTAGTAAATCCGAGTGTACAATTCCGGTCCACTTGACACAACCAACATCACGTTTTCAGCTCTGAATTATTCACCCCACTTTGTTGTCGCCGCCTCAGGTCAGACAAAATCCAGCCGTCACGTGACCAATTTTATTATCTGCGGAAATATTTTTAACATCGAGTTAAAACGAAGTCTGTTACCATAAAAAAAACTCCCTCTATATTTATTTCACAACTATGGTGATAACGTTTTAATTTTACTCTTGACCCATTTACTGCGGAGATCAAGCTGTCATTTCTGCAATTGCCCAAATCTCGACATGATTGTGTTCCTCGGCGGTGTTGTGTTCCTTTACTATGGTGCACTGGCAGTCAGGTGGATTAGGGTGATTTTTATACGCCCGCCAAAACTGAAAAGGCGGACGTATTATGTGATGGCGGTTTCCGTCCGTCCGTCCCCCGTGTCCGGTCTATATCTGGAACAGTTTTCTATTTACAGTTCCAATTTTTGGTGAGCGGATACCCTATGGGGAGACGATGTGTCGCGTACAAAAATGAAGGTCGAGGTCAGAGGTCAAAGGTCACTGGCCTGAAAAACAGGAAATCACTGAAGTGTTCGTGTCCGGTCTATATCTCTGAATGTTTTCTATCGACAGTTACAATTTTTTGTGAGTGGATATAACAGGTGGAGACGATTTGTCGCGTACCGAAATTCAGGTCAAGGTCAAAGGTCACTTTTGCTAAAAATCAGGAAATCAATGATCATTGATAGTTTTCTATTTACAGTTCTAATTTTTGGTGAATGGATGCCCTGGGGGGGGGGGACGATGTGTTGCATACCAAATGTAAGTCAAGGTCAGAGGTCAAAGGTCAGTGTGACCGAAAAATCAGGAAATCATAAAAACTTATAATTTTTTGTGAGTGGATTCAGTTGGAGGAAATGAAGTGTTGCATATCAAAATTTAGGTCAATGTCAAAGGTCAAGGTCACTGACCCCAAAATCATGAAATTGTAAAAAAATCATGATTTTTTGTGTCCATTGATATATTAAGGGGAGACGATTTTGTCATGTACCAAAATTTAGGTCAAGGTCACTGTGACCCCAGAATCAAGAAATTTTTAAAAATCACTTTGTTGTGTCAGTAGATACATTAGGGGGACATGATGTGTCATGTACCGAAATGTAGTTCAAGGTCGCTGTGACCCCCAAAATTATGAAATGGTTAAAAATCATGATTTTTTGTGTCCATTAATACACTGAGGGAAGACGATGTGTCATGTACCAAAATTCAGGTCAAGGTCAAATGTCAAGGTCACCGGGACCCCAAAATCAGGAATCATTAAAAATACAAATTGTTGTGACAGTAGATACATTAAGGGACACGATGTGTTACAGAGCAAAATGTGGGTCATTGTTACCCCAAAATCAAGAAATCATTAAAAGAAACATTTTCATATGCCTGTCGAAGAGGTCATGTAAGGCAATATTGCGTTCTGTCCAGTCATCCATTAACATTTGTTGTCCATGCGATATCTCTAGTTTCGAGGTATGGATTGGTACCAAACTTTTGGTATACCTTACTCGCATGGCAAAGAGGAGCCATATTCATTTTGAGATTTGTCAAAGGTCAAGGTCACAGTCTCCCAAAACTGAATCAAGTTTAGCAAACTATATGCATTAGGTTGGAATATTCAGAGTTGTCTCCCCTACATGTATATGGCATTTGTCCTGTGGAGTTGTCTCCCATATTTGATACATGTAAGAAACAGTTACATTCAGTTAAACTGTTGTGAAATAAAGCGGCACATTTATTAATTTAACGAGGAGAGGGATCCTTTATGAACATTGTACCTGTTTATTAACTCAAGAACAAAGGTTTACTTCATCATTTTCTTCACATTTTTCTTCCTTCATGAACAATTTTCTCGCCTGAAAGGAATTCATTTAAAGGAAATTTACTATTTTCTTGTGTTTGACTATTGTCGATTTCAGTGTGGGATATGTGAGCTCTCGGCTCTTGTTTCAATGTCACCTAGTTACCAAGAGTTAAGACAATTTTAGTTATGAACTTTATCCGTTGTGAACTTTATACCTGTTTATTAACTCAAGAACAAAGGTTTACTTCATCATTTTCTTCACATTTTTCTTCCTTCATGAACAATTTTCTTGCCTGAAGAGAATTCATTTAAAGGAAAATTACTATTTTCTTGTGTTTGACTATTGTCGATTTCAGTGTGGGATATGTGAGCTCTCGGCTCTTGTTTCAATGTCACCTAGTTACCAAGAGTTAAGACAATTTTAGTTATCATTCAATATAAGATGTGAAATATGTTACATTCTCAGAAGCACAAAATCGTAGACCGTTCTCTGTGATCAAGGCCATTAAACAACCTTGAAATTCGGACCAGTGTAATTCCAGATATACAGGAGTAGAAGATGATTGGGGGGTTCTAAAACAACGTTATATGTAATAATCCCGCTCCCCACTTTTTTGTTACTTAATATGTCATAATCCCTATTTTTTTACATAATATGGTTTGTTACTTATAAGTAATAATCCACGTTTTCATATGTGGTATCACCTCAGTTCTATTTTTAGATCATGACATCATTGTGAAAACCCTTAGGGTCGGAAGGGTGACCTTTTGACCTGGATGTGACCTTTGACCATCCGCGCGCGCGTCCGGATAACACGCGCGCGCTGCGTGCCGGCCCGGTGGTACATAGTATCCTCTGTTACCTCTGCTCATTGTTTTGTTATTTAATACTCCTTGTGTTCATATGTAAGTTCTATTTTCCATCATCTCAGTTCTATTTTTAGATCATGACATCATTGGGAAAACCCCTGTTCTATTGTTTTTGCCTGCTCCTTTGTCTTTAGTTCTCGACAGGTACACACGCGTCTATGCAGCACAATAGACAATAAACAAAGAATGGTGAGTCATACTATTGTTAATTCCCCTGCTCCTTTGTCTTTAGTTCTCGACAAGAACAGACTTGTCTAGGCAGTCTCCTCATAGACGAAGAGCGATGAGTCACGCTATCGATTGTCTTCATAGCTAAAATTTTATCTGCCCACAGTATTGCAAAAACCCGTATTCTTTTGTTATTGCCTGCTCCTTTGTCGTTAGTTCTCGACAAACGTGCCCCCATGGTGAGTCATACTTTAATTCTCGACAAGTACAGACGCGTCTAAGCAGAACGATGGACTCCCATGAATCAGTCTGTGAATGTGTAAGTTTATGTAGTGATTGTTAGTGATTATGTAAATGATTGCATCAGTGATTGTATGATTGTGTAAATGATTGCATCAGTGATTTAGTGATTATTTAAATGATTGCATCAGTGATTTTGTGATTGCATCAGTGATTGTATGATTGTGTAAATGATTGCATCAGTGATTTTGTGATTGCATCAGTGATTGTATGATTGTGTAAGTGTATGTAGTGATTGTTAGTGATTATGTGATTGCATCAGTGATTTAGTGATTGTATCAATGATTTTGTGATTATGTAAATGATTGCATCAGTGATTTTGTGGTTGCATCAGTGATCGTATGATTGTGTAAATGATTACATCTGTGATTGTATGATTATGTAAATGATTGCATCAATGATTGTATGATTATGTAAATGATTGCATCAGTGATTGTAGGATTGTGTAAATGATTGTATCAGTGATTGTAGGATTATGTAAATGATTGCATCAGTGAGTTTGTGGCAGATTAAATGAATCCCTCATTACGCGGATTATTGAATGAATGAATGATTTCCTCATTATGCGGATTATTGCATTCAGTGATTGATTGAATCATTAATTAACTGGGTCATCGGCTGAACTCGCCTTGATACACGAAATTATCCCCTGAACTAAATTTAACAGCTATAACTGCCTGGTTCGATAAGTACAGACGCGTCTACACAGAACAATAAACAATAAACAAAGAGCCATGAGTCATACTCTACATTGTCATCAATAGCTAAATTTTATCTGCCCACATATACTATAATTCCTGTTGTTTATCGGACAGGTTCCATCCCATAACTAATGATCTCTCCACAAAGGTCACAGTGTTTCCGCTTTTCACTTTCTCTACCACTCATTCTGTCTGAATTGTAGTACTATAGTCTACCCCCGTACGAATCAATAATAGCTCATTTAGAGCGAGTATAATCCATTCATGCGTACATGATATTGCTTTCTTTCTATACTACTCACCCATTTTCCCCCCTCTCGTTAAATTCAGTCTGTATCATGTTTACTATAAAGTCTGTATAAGGGGACCGACCCATGTAACCGTTTGCAAGTGACCGAGTGACTAAATATCGAGGGCCATTTTGGAAATATAGAATAATTGTGCATAGTTGGAAGTTCTCTTTCGGAACATCTCTTTAGTCCCTAAAAGGTATGTTTATCATCGTTGTCGGTTGATTTACTGGATGGCTGTATTACATTTATTCATGTTTCGTGTAATTATGATGTCAAAATGAGGTCTTAATGAGACAATCAATATAAAAAAATCACAGTATTTTCACCCCAGTCACCTTGCTTCTGACACAATCTTATGTGTAATAACGCTCAAAATAGTGTCTTTGTTACTATTAATCTCCGTCTTGTTACTTCATATGTATTAGTCCTTTTTATCTCATTTGTTTGATTGATTTATTGACTTTTAAGGGCTGTTTCCCTTAGGGATTTCGTGGCCCTCCAAATATATTTCATAGGTATTTACATGTGTTTTCTTGACTGGATTATATTTTGTCTACACTTTATATATATATCAAAAATCACAGTATTTTCACCCAAGTCACCTTGCTTCTGACACAATCTTATATGTAATAATGCCCAAAATAATGTCTTTGTTACTTATCTAATAATCCCCGTTTTGATATTTCATATGTGGTATTCCCTATCTAATGCTCATTGTTTTATATATAATTAATCCCAGTGCTCATATGTAAGTTATATACAGCATCGCCTCGGTTCTATTTTTAAATCCCGACATCATTGGGAAAACCCCATGTTTTATTATTAGTACACCTATCCCTTTGTCTTGTGTTCTCAACATGTACAGACTTGCATCTATGTAGACTCCCCACAAACAAATAGCTATGAGTCATACTATTGTGAATACACCTCTTCTATTGTCTTTAATTCTCGACAAGTACAGACGTGTCTAAACATAACAACAGACTCCCCATAAACAAAGAGCTATACACGCTCACACACTAACATTATTGAGAAAACCCAACCACTGTCCTTAATACACGAAAAGAGTCAATAAACTGATTTTCAAGCTCTTCTTCATGTACAAATCTCTGTTTCGTTTCTTCCCCAAAGAGGTAATTAAATACAAGCGTTCCTTTCATATACGCACGATCGAGCGCACATGCCACGTGGCATTATCATTTAACTCTAAGGGATAATAACATGCGCGCCCTTTTGTGACCTCGAGCCGATGGATCAAAGAGTTTGTCTGGTCAGTGCGCCTAGGCGAGTCAGGCTATATTCAATGATATCATTGCACTAGAAATCTTAATTGACGTTATTCAAATGTGTTTTGCCATTCATAAAAATGACACTTCGGCTGTTATTCTTCTCCACCGACCTTATACATGTTTCGTATAATTATGTTGTCAAAACGAGGTCTTAATGAGACATGAACTTCATGATCAATATCAAAAATCACAGTATCTTCACCCCCGTCACCTTGCTTCTGACACAATCTTATATGTATTAATGCCTAAAATAGTATTTTTGTTACTATTAATCCCCGTCTTGTTACTTCATATGTATTAGTCCTTTTTATCTCATATGTTTGATTGATTTATTGACTTTTAAGGGCTGTTTCCCTTAGACATTTCGCGGCCCTCCAAATAGATTACATAGATATTTACATGTGTTTTCTTGACTGGAATATTTTGTCTACACATTATATATATATCAAAAATCACAGTATTTTCACCCAAGTCACCTTGCTTCTGACACAATCTTATATGTAATAATGCCCAAAATAGTGTCTTTGTTACTTATCTAATAATCCCCGTTTTGATACTTCATATGTAGTATTCCCTGAGTATCTAATGCTCATTGTTTTATATATAATTAATCCCAGTGTTTATATGTAATTTATACAGCATCGCTTCGGTTCTATTTTTAAATCCCGACATCATTGGGAAAAACCCATGTTCTATTATTAGTACACCTATCCCTTTGTCTTGTATTCTCAACATGTACAGACTTGCATCTATGTAGACTCCCCACAAAGAGCTACATGTATGGGTCATTTGCCCACAGTATTGTGAATGCACCTGTTCTATTGTCTTATATTCTCGACATGCACAGGCACGTCTGTACTCTGCTCAGCTAAGTTCGCGCCTTAAGTGTGCTTTCTTTGACACACAAACTTTACTTTCTCAGCACTTTTCATCCGTTTCTTAAATATCAGTCTAAGCGAAAATAAATGGCTAAATAATCCCTTTTGTAAAATTTTTATTGCTGTGTATCAACGCGTGCCAGAGCTCCTTTTCAGCGTGCTCTAGGCCATATTTACCCAATAGAAATCTTAATGTGTTAGACGGTCTTGGCAACCTTCTTATAAAAAATCGATAATTAAAATATTTGGAGGGGAAAACGTGCTTTTTAGACTAGCCTTTATACAGATTTCTGTTAACTTAAACTCCTGACAGACCTCCAGTCTAGTCTGTAGGTTACAGCGGCAGAGGTGATAATAAAAATGCACGAGAAATTAGCAAAATGATTACATATTACACTGGTTTATTCATAGCTTCACATTTGTGATTATATTCGGCCACTGCGTTTATCACAGTTGACACAGGGCAGGTTACAATAAGCTTTAAATCGCCAATCTTAGTATTAAAATTGTCAAGTGGAAATATAGGTCTTGTTGAATAAAACAGTGACAGTCATCTCCGAATGAAATCTTGTGCACTTCAGTAGGAAGGGAGTCTCGTCATCAATACGATTATAAACCCCACAGATTCTATCCTCAACTGGAAGTTGACAATATCTTTCTCTTTCAATTGGAAGATTGTGGGCACTGATTCAAATCCTGAACATTGTTACACTGTGACTTCTGTTTGGTATATCTATTACTGCTTTTTCTACCATAAATTCTGACTTAAGCGATCGATATGATCTCAATGTACTAACTTCAGTCAACTTTTCTTTCCAATTATTACCATATTTAACCCAGAGCACCTTCTTGATATGCCCTAATAACGACTTTGAGACTATACAACTTTGATTTTCCCATATATGACCACACCCAAGGTAAATATCATTTTTCGCAGAAGTTCTGTGTATTTGATACTCTATTAGTATCAATCTGTTTCATATATGCTCTATGCAGTAATGATTTACACACAGACAATATATGTCTGTGTGTAAATCATTGAATGGTTTTTGAATCAGTGATTTTGTGATTGCATCAATCATTTTATAAATGATGTTGTGATTGAATCAGTGATTTTGAATGATTCCCTCATTATGCGGATTATTGAATGAATGAAACTCATTATCCGGATGTATGATTGTGTAAATCATTGAATGATTCTTTGAATCAGTGAGACAGAGATCGTATAAACGGACGTATGATTGTATAATTCATTGAATGAATCTTTGAACCAGTGAGACAGAGATTGTCTAATTCATTGAATGATTCTTTGAATCAGTGATTTGTGAAAGATTGAATGAATGAGTCATTGAATGCATTCACTGAATGATTAAATGAATGAATGAATTAGTGAGTCATTGAGACAGAGATTGTCTAAACGGGTGTATCATTGTTTAATTCATTGATTGATTCTTTGAATCAATGATTTCGTGGAAGATTGAATGAATGAACAAATGAAAGATTGAATCAGTGAGTCGTTGAGAGAGTCATTGTCTAAACGATACATTGAATCAATGTGTGTGTGTGTGTGATCGTTTAGCCACCAATCAGAGCACAGCTCTTCTATTGTCTAAAAATATCAACCAATCAGAGGACAGCTCTTCTATTATCTAATTATATCGACCAATCAGCTCTACAGCGGGTAATTTTGAGTATATATTGAGTAACTGAGTATTTACTGAGTAAATGTGAATGCATATTGAGTAGCTGAATATATACTGAGTAAATGGGTATGAGTATATATTGAGTAACTGAGTAAATGCGAATGCATATTGATTAACTCAGTATATACTGAGTAAAATCTGAGTAACTGAGTATACAGCGGGTAATTTTGAGTATATATTGAGTAACTGAGTATTTACTGAGTAAATGCGAATGCATATTGAGTAACTGAGTATATACTGAGTATATAGTAGGTAAATGTGAGTATATATTGAGTAACTGAGTAAATGCGAATGCATATTGAGTATCTCAGTATAGGCTAGTGTGATTGTTGTATTGCCGAAGTATTGCCGACTCGTCAGTATAACTCCACATTACTTTGCTATTTTTCCGGGAGAGTGATCATCGGCGCTCCTTGGTAGGGATTATGTGAGTTTGAGGGAGTGATCACTCCCCTTAAAATGTGATATGCGTAAAAAGTTCGCCACAATCACTTACAGCAGTATTCACGTCCACCCCAAAAATTATCAACTGCTCTGTTATTCTCCGGTTGGGTTGTTTAGTGTGTGGTCGAAGGTAATTGTATGGTGCCAGGTGTAACCATGTCCGACCTGTGAAACACAGACAAGCAGGACATTAAAATAAAAGTACATATTTGCATTATATTACCTCGGCATTACAGTTATCATTTCCTCAACGGGAATACTTTTGTTTAAAAGGAATGACTTGATCTTTAGCAATCTTCAAAACAACTACAATTTCATATTTACACATTGTTTCTTATTGTAGCAAATTGACTATTTTATCTCCAAACTATCAATTTACTTGTGGTAAATTGACTTATTCACCTTCATAGTTAACTGTTTCCAAATTCTTTGGAAGGGAATTTTATAACGTTGCCAAGGGTCTCTTCGTAGTAGACTAGTCTTGTAAGAGCCTCGACACATTCCAATTGACCTTCCAGGGATGCGATGTGGAGAAGTGTATTTCCCATATTGTCCATCTGATAGACCTGACCGCCCGCAACCATCAGATATCGTACGACATCGAACTGGTTTGTGATGACGGCCAGATGCAGGGGCGTTTGCATCAAATGGTTCATTAGGTTCACATATGGGTAATTGGGCGACTTGCTGATCATGTAGAGAGCAAATGGCTTAACAAGCTGTATGATGACTATATGTAACTGTCTGTAAAAATAAAGTTGTTTTTTTCTTCATCTGACGCTCGTTACCATAAAATATATATTAACCACATATACGTGGTACAAATGTTATTTTAGGATATGACCCAGTTTACCCGCGAGTATTTTAACATAATGCTATAAACTAATAATGCAAGAGTGGTGACTCACTGTTCTTTACGGCCGTTCTTATTATGCCGGCTTTTATATGTATGTGTGGGTGTGAATGATTCATTGTGCGACTGACTGTTTGGGTGTTACGAAAGAAGCGTGCTCTGATTGGTGGATATTTTTAGAATGTAGAAATACCTAAAATTTGATTGGCGTTTGTTTTTAGCAAAATGAGAGCAGTACTCGGATTGGTGGACATGTTTGACCGTCGCACGCGTGCGATGCTCCTATAGTACACCCTGTACCCTATTTCCATAGGGTACAATAAGCTGCGCGTGTACTATTGGAGCATCGCACGCGTGCGACGGTCAAACATGTCCACCAATCCGAGTACTGCTCTCATTTTGCTAAAAACAAACGCCAATCAAATTTTAGGTATTTCTACATTCTAAAAATATCCACCAATCAGAGCACGCTTCTTTCGTAACACCCAAACAGTCAGTCGCACAATGAATCATTCACACCCACACATACATATAAAAGCGGGCATAATAAGAACGGCCGTAAAGAACAGTGAGTCACCACTCTTGCATTATTAGTTTATAGCATTATGTTAAAATACTCGCGGGTAAACTGGGTCATATCCTAAAATAACATTTGTACCACGTATATGTGGTTAATATATATTTTATGGTAACGAGCGTCAGATGAAGAAAAAACAACTTTATTTTTACAAACAGTTACATATAGTCATCATACAGCTTGTTAAGCCATTTGCTCTCTACATGATCAGCAAGTCGCCCAACTACCCATATGTGAACCTAATGAACCATTTGATGCAAACGCCCCTGCATCTGGCCGTCATCACAAACCAGTCCGATGTCGTACGACATCTGATGGTTGTGGGTGGTCAGGTCTATCAGATGGACAATATGGGAAATACACTTCTCCACATCGCATCCCTGGAAGGTCAATTGGAATGTGTCGAGGCTCTTACAAGACTAGTCTACTACGAAGAGACCCTTGGCAACGTTATAAAATTCCCTTCCAAATAATTTGGAAACAGTTAACTATGAAGGTGAATAAGTCAATTTTCCACAAGTAAATTGATAGTTTGGAGATAAAATAATCAATTTGCTACAATAAGAAACAATGTGAAAATATGAAATTGTAGTTGTTTTGAAGATTGCTAAAGATCAAGTCATTCCTTTTAAACAAAAGTATTCCCGTTGAGGAAATGATAACTGTAATGCCGAGGTAATATAATGCAAATATGTACTTTTATTTTAATGTCCTGCTTGTCTGTGTTTCACAGGTCGGACATGGTTACACCTGGCACCAGACAATTACCTTCGACCACACACTAAACAACCCAACCGGAGAATAACAGAGCAGTTGATAATTTTTGGGGTGGACGTGAATACTGCTGTAAGTGATTGTGGCGAACTTTTTACGCATATCACATTTTAAGGGGAGTGATCACTCCCTCAAACTCACATAATCCCTACCAAGGAGCGTCAATGATCACTCTCCCGCAAAAATAGCAAAGTAATGTGGAGTTATACGGACGAGTCGGCAATACTTCGGTAATACAACAATCATCCTAGCCTATACTGATATACTCAATATGCATTCGCATTTACTCAGTTACTCAATATATACTCACATTTACCCATTATATACTCAGTATATACTCAGTTACTCAATATGCATTCGCATTTACTCAGTAAATACTCAGTTACTCAATATATACTCAAAATTATCCGCTGTATACTCAGTTACTCAGTTTTTACTCAGTATATATTGAGTTAATCAATATGCATTCGCATTTACTCAGTTACTCAATATATACTCATACACATTTACTCAGTATATATTCAGCTACTCAATATGCATTCACATTTACTCAGTAAATACTCAGTTACTCAATATATACTCAAAATTACCCGCTGTAGAGCTGATTGGTCGATATACTTAGATAATAGAAGAGCTGCCCTCTGATTGGTTGATATTTTTAGACAATAGAAGAGCTGTGCTCTGATTGGTGGCTAAACGATCACACACACACACATTGATTCAATGTATCGTTTAGACAATTACTCTCTTAATGACTCACTGATTCAATCTTTCATTTGTTCATTCATTCAATCTTGCACGAAATCATTGAAGTGGAGTTATACTGACGAGTCGGCAATACTTCGGCAATACAACAATCACACTAGCCTATACTGAGATACTCAATATGCATTCGCATTTACTCAGTTACTCAATATATACTCACATTTACCCACTATATACTCAGTATATACTCAGTTACTCAATATGCATTCGCATTTACTCAGTAAATACTCAGTTACTCAATATATACTCAAAATTACCCGCTGTATACTCAGTTACTCAGATTTTACTCAGTATATACTGAGTTAATCAATATGCATTCGCATTTACTCAGTTACTCAACAAATACTCATACCCATTTACTCAGTATATATTCAGCTACTCAATATGCATTCACATTTACTCAGTAAATACTCAGTTACTCAATATATACTCAAAATTACCCGCTGTAGAGCTGATTGGTCGATATACTTAGATAATAGAAGAGCTGCCCTCTGATTGGTTGATATTTTTAGACAATAGAAGAGTTGTGCTCTGATTGGTGGCTAAACGATCACACACACACACATTGATTCAATGTATCGTTTAGACAATGACTCTCTCAATGACTCACTGATTCAATCTTTCATTTGTTCATTCATTCAATCTTGCACGAAATCATTGATTCAAAGAATCAATCAATGAATTAAACAATGATACACCAGTTTAGACAATGTCTGTCTCAATGACTCACTAATTCATTCATTTATTTAATCATTCAGTGAATGCATTCAATGACTCATTCATTCAATCTTTCACAAATCACTGATTCAAAGAATCATTCAATGAATTAGACAATCATACATCCGCATAATGACAGTTTCATTCATTCAATAATCCGCATAATGAGGGAATCATTCAAAATCACTGATTCAATCACAACATCATTTATAAAATGATTGATGCAATCACAAAATCATCGATTCAAAAACCATTCAATGATTTACACACAGACATATATTGTCCGTGTGTAAATCATTACTGCATAGAGCATATATGGAACAGATTGAGACTAATAGAGTATCAAATACACAGAACTTCTGCGAAAAATGATATTTACCTTGGGTGTGGTCATATATGGGAAAATCAAAGTTGTATAGTCTCAAAGTCGTTATTAGGGCATATCAAGAAGGTGCTCTGGGTTAAATATGGTAATAATTGGAAAGAAAAGTTGACTGAAGTTAGTACATTGCGACCATATCGATCGTTTAAGTCAGAATTTATGGTAGAAAAAGCATTAATAGATATACCAAACAGAAGTCACAGTGTAACAATGTTCAGGATTT